>JAHBCN010003226.1:0-78113 GCA_019359885.1 Listronotus oregonensis | reverse complement strand
CAGGCTGTTTAAAATTTTCCTTTGTTTTATCTATCACCTTTGGTGTATTCATCGTCTATTACGCGTTTTTGTTATGCCGAGGGGCTTGAAGATATCGGTGCTAGTCTGGGTGGTACAACTTCCTAATTTATATTCTATAGAAGCCCATACACTGTAATTGATCAATAACCGAAGTCGTAATGTGGAAACTGAAAATACCATGTATTCCTACGCACGCAATAATAGTACCGTTTTGGTATTCATAATTTATTGATCATTTAAATAGAAGCATTGCTTTAAACAAATTTGCAAAAAGGAGTTTTTAATGTTTTGTCTCACTCAAAGAAGTATATATAGGGACTGAGACTTTCGTTATTTTGGTACTAGAATAAGTAAAACTATCTTGGTCTGTTTCTGTTTTTGGAAACAACATCCTCACTACTAAAGCTCGTTGCTTAAGATATTTACCTTTCAAGAAAAAATAACTGCACATTAAAGGCATATTTTTATACACATTAGTGACGTCTTAGTTTCGGTCCCTGAGAAAAAAAATTGTTGGTTTATTTTAAAATCAACACGTTGACACATGTTAGGCACAGTGACGTCAGTCTGGTTTCAGAATCAATTCCGTTCTAACATATCTTCGTTTCCCGATGATACTTTTCAGTTTCGACCGCGCCGGACCTGAGATTTTGCTTTTGAAAAGGTATAACGAGTTTACCCGGAAAAGGAAGCATTTTTGCATTTTTTCAGCTGTGGCAGTTTTTCAAATCTGACCGCATTATCTCGCTAGGATGACCGAAAACGTCCGAAAATAACCATTATGTGAGCCGACTACGCTGTTCTAGCTTTACATTTTTTTTTTTTTTTTTGATCAAACGGATATTTTTCTTTTAGGTTAAATACTACAGAAGGTGCCTTGTAATCTAAATTGTTATTTTTTGTTTCAGAAAATTCTTAGTCAATCCGTCGTAAGTGTTCACCTAGAAATCCGACCAAAGTACCTTATTCCTGATACCAACTGTTTTATCGATCACTTAGATAGCATTCAAACAGTTGCCAAATCTCATACTTACACCTTAATGGTTCCTATAGTAGGTAAGTTGAAAAATTTATATTGCTACTACCAAAATCCTAATATGACATAACTAAAAAAAGTTACTAAACAAAATATGAGTCTATTATACAGTGCTTTCATTTCAAAACGAACCACCCTAAATAGCTTAAAAAAAACACTCACCAAAAAAACAAAGAAACACATCGATTTAGATATACAGGGGGAAGTTTAATTTCGTATTTGATAAAATTTTATCGGTCGCCTCCTAACCTCCAGTTAACCTCACTTTGATATGTCAAATGGCAACCCCCATAGTGTGACACATCATTGTAAGCGGCATGAAATTTGCTATCCAACAGTACTAAGAAACTTTAAATCGTTGGACGTAGAAGCGACTTAGAAGTAAAAATGTGTGTTAATTAGTTTATCGTGTTCAAATAATTTATTTTATCAAATGCTCAAAATGTGCGCCGTTATTGGCGAGACAAGCTTGTTTTGAAATTCCTCGCAGACTATGTTAGTGTGCATTCATTCCAATTATTATTTTTTTGTGTTACCTGCTACAGCAAAACACTGCAATAGCACAAGTTTTTAAGACGTTTAGGAACCAGTTAAATATTACTGTTAGGATTGTCATTTTGACATCGTTAGTTTAAAATTAAGAATCTTGATTTTAAATGGTGTATACTCTAGCAGAGAGAATAGAAATAATTTTCCTATATGGGGCTGAAGATCGATGCGCGCGTAGAACCGCCAGAGTATTCAATGAGAGGCATCAAAATAAAAACGTGGGGCATAAATATGTAATGGAATTGGTGCGTAAGTTTGAAGAAACTGGATCTGTATGCAACAAGAAAAGTACTTATGAAAGGGTTTTAGACGAAGCACGCCAGGTTGAGGTACTAGGACAGTTCGCAATAGATCCGACGTTGTCTATTCCAAAAGTTTCTAAGCTGACCAATATTTCTACGGGTTCCGTGCACAAAATTTTGAAAAAGAATAAGTTTTTCCATACAAAATACAAATTCTTCATGAACTCAACGAAGACGATTATGATAGAAGAATAGAATTTTGCGAATCAATGTGCCAGCGAATTGACGAAGACCTCATTTGATCAAAAATATCTGCTTTTCTGACGAATCAACTTTCTTCTTAAATGGAATTCTTAATAGACATAACTGCAGATATTGGGATAATGAAAATCCGCACATATTTCAGGAAGGACATACTCAATTTCCAGAGAAGATCAACGTTTGGGCAGGTATTTATGGAAACGAAATTATCGGGCCATTCTTTCTGGAAGAAAATTTAACTGGGCAACTGTATCTGAACCTTTTGGAAAATGCGATATACCCTTCTATCGTCCAATCTTTGGAAAATCAGGTGGATGAAAATGGTGCTATGGAACTCAGTGAAAATAATTTGCATTTCCAGCAAGATGGAGCCCCTCCCCACTATGCTTTAGCAGTTCGAGAGTGGCTCAATGAACAGTTTCCAGGCACATGGATAGGCAGACGAGGTGCCATCGAATGGCCAGCACGGTCTCCAGACTTAACTCCTCTAGACTTTTTCCTCTGGGGTTATTTAAAAAGTAAAGTGTACAAAACGCCACCTGCAAATATTCAAGAACTTAAATGTAGAATTACACTAGAATGCAGAGGTATTACCAGACAAACTTTCGCCAACGTTCGCGAAGAATTTCAAAACAGACTTTATTATTGTCTCGCCAATAACGGCGCACATTTTGAGCATTTGATAAAATAAATTATTTGAACACGATAAACTAATTAACACACATTTTTACTTCTAAGTCGCTTCTACGTCCATCGATTTAAAGTTTCTTAGTACTGTTGGATAGCAAATTTCATGCCGCTTACAATGATGTGTCACACTATAGGGGTTGCCATTTGACATATCAAAGTGAGGTTAACTGGAGGTTAGGAGGTGACCGATAAAATTTTATCAAATACGAAATTAAACTTCCCCCTGTATATCTAAATCGACGTGTTTCTTTGTTTTTTTGGTGAGTGTTTTTTTTAAAGATATTTAGGGTGGTTCGTTTTGAAATGAAAGCACTGTATGTGGAAATGTACGCCGAGCGCGTGCTGGCTCATCGAAAGTTTCCCGGTGGGCTTTTGTAAGGATGCTTCGGCCACTCCTAAGCGTCAAAGCCTACGAGACGGCTAAATACATACCTAGTTGTCTTTAACAGGAGAATTTGGAAGCCTTGGTTCTGATGACCAAGGAACCTGATATAATAACAAATAATTAATGAAAACAGTTGGACTCATAATGTAAAGAAACAACAAAGTGAACGCTATCGCAGTGACCAAAATTCGTACTAAACTGCGCCCGATCCAAATCCGCCATGTTTTGCTTTGTTTGTTTATAGTAAGTTAACTCAATTTTAATGCATCAAACTTTCGAATTATCGGATTTAATGAAAAATTTATTAGGATAAGTCTGGTTGCCGTGTAAAAAATTGCCATAACTGTAGTAAAAAAAACAAAAATGAAAATAAACAATACTTTTGTATACCAGAAGACGAAAGAGCTAAGCAGTGAATTGATTTTTGAGAGCGTAAATAGGCTTATGCCACCTACTACTGAATATAAATACCTGTTGAAAAACCTAATAAAGAAACAGGTGTCCGTTAACTTTGGATCAAAAAGTATTAATTCTTCATTATATTGAGCAGAGAAGTTGGCCAGAAAGGGATGTGGCGGAAGAGCTTAACATCCCAAAGATTACTATTCATTTTGTTTAAAAAAAATGGCAGGCAACACACTCCTTTGAAAGGAGAGCTAGAGGTCGCCCCAAACTATCGAATCAAAAACAAGACAATAATTTAGTTAATGTTTTGAGAAACCAACCATTTAAATCTGTAGTTACAGCAAAAACGAAAAGCAATTTACAGCATCGGTTAGAACGGCATGGCGAAGAATAAGGCAAATATCCGAATTGCGCTACCACCAGGCAGCCTTAAAACCGTTTTTAACAAAAATGCAAATAAAGAACAACGCATTAGATTTGCTCTACAATTTTACTTGGAACCTAGGATTTTTTGGGAAATTATAATATTTACCGATGAAAAAGTGTTTCAGTCGTGCTACAATGGGATACTTAAGGTATACAGGCCTCAAGGAACACGATTTGATGAAAAATATACCCAAAGTGCACAAGGACTTGGTGTATGTTATTTTATCGAATGAAGGTTCAATGCGGAGGTATATACAGTGTGTCCCAAATTGGTGGGGAATGTATGGGGATCTTGGAAACCACGATAGATAGAAAATCGGTTAAATGGGGAAAGTTTTGGACAATTATGTTAGTAAGCTAATCCCGTTTACTACATGGTTCTATCTATTCAGGTTTTTGAGAAATTTTGAAAAAACCTGAAACATGCATTTTCGAAAATCGGCCATATTTTTTTTATAAGTGAAAATTTTCCAAATCTGTAAAAACTTCTTCAAAGCAACTTTTTTTGTAGAATATGACCAAGTAGTCAATTTTTATTTTCTACGTTTCGGCTTTTTAGAATCATCATCAACTTTATTTTTTCATATGGACGCCATATTGGATTTTTACGCAGCCAAATAGTGCTTTTATTCTGATTTCAACAATGTATAACATGTTATAATTTAAGAGTTTATAACCTCATTTATTTTAAAAACAAATATTTTCTCAGTTGGCCTTGATTCCGGCGAACGTAATTTTTTTTGTAAACAATAAAATATTAGTAATTGGCAAAATAGATAAGCTAAACAGATATTTTACAGAAATGGGTTCGCGAACATAGCTATAACGTTAATACCGTGTTACAACAAAACTACACCTAACAAGTTAATTGAAACAAGTGAAAACAAAAACCAATGAAAAGTGGCTAAACTAATATTCCTACTAAAATGAAGATGTAAAATAACGACCTAAATTCAAAATGTTGTCCATATTTCTCAACATATTAACGATATTTGTTTAAATAGTCCTAACTACCCTATGAATGGTTAACTTAGGTGAGTGGAATTCTCTATCCAACATCCCTGGCTGAAGATGTTGGATTTTCTTTAAATTGTTGGTTAACTGTAGCATCTCGTTGTCGCAAATTTGTAACCAGTTTTTGAAAGTATGTTAGTTTAGGATGTTGCCTTTCAGGGAAATTGTCGAAATACGTTTGCGCAGCTTTATTAACATTTCTATTGCTTTGGAAATAACGTTGCAAAATATCAAGTTTTTCTTTAAATAATTAATCATTTTACAAAGTTAAAAAAATTAATAACGTACCCGAGCTAACTTGATAATGACGCCGGAATCAAGGCCAACTGAGAAAATATTTGTTTTTTGAAGTGGATGAGGTTATAAACTCCTAAACTATAACATGTTATACATTGTTGAAATAAGAATAAAAAGTACTATTTGGCTGCGACAAAATCCAATATGGCGCCCATATGAAAAAGTAAAGTTGATGATGATTCATCAACTTTACTTTTTCATATGGGCGCCATTACATTTTGTTGTAACACGGTATTAACGTTATAGCTATGTTCCCATTTTTGTAAAATATCTCTTCAGCTTATCTTTTTTGCCAATTACTAATATTTTATTGTTTACAAAAAAATGACGTTCGCCGGAATCAAGGCCAACTGAGAAAATATTTGTTTTTGAAATAAATGAGGTTATAAACTCATAAATTATAACATGTTATACATTGTTGAAATCAGAATAAAAAGCACTATTTGGCTGCGTAAAAATCCAATATGGCGTCCATATGAAAAAATAAAGTTGATGATGATTCTAAAAGCCGAAACGTAGAAAATAAAAATTGACTACTTGGTCATATTCTACAAAAAAAGTTGCTTTGAAGAAGTTTTTACAGATTTGGAAAATATTCACTTATAAAAAAATATGGCTGATTTTCGAAAATGCATGTTTCAGGTTTTTTCAAAATTTCTCAAAAACCTGAATAGATAGAACCATGTAGTAAACGGGATTAGCTTACTAACATAATTGTCCAAAACTTTCCCATTTAACCGATTTTCTATCTATCGTGGTTTCCAAGATCCCCATACATTCCCCACCAATTTGGGACACACTGTATAGATCTACTACAAAATATCATGCTTCTTTCTGTACTGGATTGATATCCGGACAGAAATTTTATCTTTCAGCAAGATAAGTGTCCCGTTCATACGGCCCGGCAAGTCGATGAAAGGATGGAAGAACAGCGTATCAGGGTTTTACCTGGCCCGCACGTAGTCCGGATTTAAATGTTTGGGGTTTATTAGTTAAAAAAATAAATAGGGAAAATGAGTTTAGGCCGCAAAATGTAAACGAACTAAGGATAAACTTTTAGAGGCGTGAAATAAGTTACGAGGAAATCCGGACTACGCCCGGCTTTGGTTCATTTGATGCCTGGAAGGCTAACCTCTGTATTGGAAAAAACGGGACCGCAATAAAATATTAAATTTGAAAGGATATTTAAGTTTATTGGAATTTATTAAATTGTTAATTAATTTATTAATTTGTTAGTTTTTATAAAATATAAATCTTTTTTTACCTTTTGCTTTATTTATAGTAATTAAAAGTAAAACAAGGTAAAAAAGAGCGATTTACAAAAATTGGCAAAAATGTCAAAATTTGATAATTTTTTTGCCCAAGATTTAATGGCCGTCACTGTACGTTTATTTGAAATTAAAGATTGGTAAACGAGTCCATTAATAATTATCTATCTAAAGTTTTTCTAGATTCCCGTAACAGCTCACAGATAACGGATATTGATTTAACGTTAATTAAAAATTAGATTGCTGCTAGATAATTCTAACCTTTAGTTTAATATACGGAGTCATAACAGCAGCAATCTCATTTCATACAATAAACGCAACGATAAGTGGTATTTAATAAACGCGGCCTATCGTTTCACATACTGATTAAAAGATGGAAAATGGAATAAGTCCGACGGGATCAGCTTAGATATTCCGAGCCATTTGAGAGATATCTATCGGAACTTGTTCTAATCTATATTTTGTATCTGCTACCTGACGTGCAGTTGAACATAGGCATTTAATTTGTTAATTCAATAAGGTATAGCCAACTTGAATGGGTTAAATGAAAATTTTCGAAGCCTTGTTTTTAAGTGTGTCGGTTGTTGTTCTTAAGGGTTCTACATATTAGATTGGATTAGAGACACCTGCAGCTACAACATGGTGTATTAGTATGTTTTCTTTGAGATTACTCGCCTTAAAATTTTCTAGAAAACGAGAAGACTTCGGTTCAGGTCCAGGGGTATAGCGAGCTCAGCCCTATTTTCCTCCATGAACTTGCCGATCTCCTGCAACAAAAACCCCAAAAACTCCAAAAATCAAGAATACTTATCTATGTTTCAGTGGCAAATCGGCCACCGTTGTCAATATGAAATTATAAAACTTTAGGAAAGTTCTGCTTTAAACACATAAAAGTAATATGATGTGTTAATTGATTTTAAATTTACATGTATTTTTTCAATTAACATATATTGATGCTACACATTTATCTTTATTTAATAAAATAATGCACTTTCCCTTACTTTTTAAACAAGTTTTCTTTGCTAAAATACTAGAATCATTCCAGTTTATTATGCGGTTGTTATTAAATGCGTGTTGACAGATTTTTGATTTCTGGAATTCTGTATTTTTAATGTATGTTCTATATTCTTTTATGCGTTTGGCTAGCGGTTTGAAAGTTTTACCTATATAAAATTCATTAAATTCACAAGGGATTGTCTTTATATTGTATGGTTTTGTTTTTGTTACCTAAGATCTAATAGTATCTTGTGTTTTAAAGATAGAACGAATATTAAATTTATTACCTATTCGTTAAATGTAATTTGATAAGCCAGGAATATATGGTAAAAATAAATTTGTAATAGGTCTTTTTCATTTTGTCTTAAACTTTAGTTGTAAAGTTTTAAAAAGCATTTGTTTATAAAATCAAGAGTATACTTGTTTTGTACTAAAATATCTATATATTTTTTTCATTTTCTTTATTTTGATTAAAACAAATTATTTTAATTATTAATAAATCAAATAAATGTGTAGCATCAATATCTGTCAATTTAAATAATACATTAGCTCGGTCAAATTAGCCAAAATAATGGCAAACATGGGAAAAAATTGCGGAAAGTTGAAATTTTGCACAGCACTGGAGTGCCTGTACAAAATACCATATCCGTGGGTGGGAGGGGGAGCAATTTGAAGGCCTCTTTTTTAAAGTTTTTCCTGGATATCTCAAGAAATATTGGGTTTAGGGTAAAATTGGTGGTATACAAAATTAAAGAAGAGTAAATTCTCTACAAAAATTGTCCTATTCATTTTTTTGTACTTTAGAACGGTTTTAAAAATAAAATGAGAATGGAGAATAAAATAAGAATAATTTTCAAAACTGGATAGTTTAAAATAATTATTAGTACACATATATATGTACATTTTCCATTTACGTACTCATACCATAATTAAACGCTTGGATTGTTTCTGCGTAATTATATAATAATAAACAACACGAAAAGACCTTAGATCGGTCCCTCATATGAGGTACCTCGACCAGTAAGCGGGACCGCTTTGTTCCTCATATGCTCTCACTTCCCCTATTGTTGCCCTGTGGCCGCTCACCCCACCCTTTCAAACCTCTTGCAACTTTCGGTTCAGTTTCCTATTGGCGTTTAGTTTGAGTCTGTTTATGTGTCAATTGTGCAAATTTCATATTTCCGCAATTTTTTCCCCTAAATTTCACAATTTTACTGGGTTACATGCTTAACTATGCTTGATGCTAAAGTAATTTCAGAAAATTTAAACTTAATTAACTCACCACCTTTTTTGTCTTTTAAAACAAACTAATATGTCATTTATGACAAAACGTCATAAATATTAAAAAAGTTCTTAGAAGTTCCTAACTTTTATACCAACATTTTTACAAATTTAATATCAATTCCTATTTTATTTTTTTATGTAGTTAATCTTGATAACGATGGCATACTTGCCAACGAAATGTAGATAAGTGTTTTGAATTTTTGTTTTTTTTTTTTTTTCTATTTCAAGCCGCTTCATAGGGGTCAATAGGGTTGAGCACACTGAGTAGCTATACCCTGAGACCAAGACCAAAGTGGTCCCATTTTCTATAATTTTTTAGGCGAGTAATGCCAACAAAACCAAACTATAGAACATATTTACAAATTTCATGCCTAAATATATGTTTTTTTTCTTTGCAGTCCTAAGCGAACTCGAAGGATTAAGCAAAGGCACTCCTTCTCCAACGATGCGAGGGAAAAGCTTGCCGAGTCCCGAACACATCCAGAAAGTCGCGCAAGCCTCCCGATTGGCCCTGGAGTTTCTCAAGAAACGTCATTCGGCTGTCAAGTGTGTAACGACAAAGGGAGCCGTCTTAGCGTCGACGACGTTTTGTACGGAGGACGACACCACGTGGGATGCCACCGTGAAGAATGACGATAAAATATTGACCACTTGTTTGGTTCTTTGTAAGAACCATGGAAAGGAACAGCAACCTGAAGTCATAGAAGGTAATGTATTGCATTTAACGGGTTACATGGGTTTCGTCGGGGAAAAAATGGCCTTTTTTCAACAATTTATTTTCATGTAAAAAATGAAATTTTTAATTCAAATTCTTTATTAAAGATAAACATTAATAAAAAGTTCTGACATTTTGAAAGTCTTAAACCGTCGACTTGGGAAAGTCGTTGCCGGCGACCTTGGGAAGCAGAAGAACTTCTTACAGGATCATCTGAAGTGAAAAAAAATGTGTTTTGGTTAAGACCATAAACTAGGACTTGGACGAAGGAAAAAAAGTAAAAATTGGATTTTTGGCAGAACTTTTTAATGACAATGACAATTTCGGTGAAAATTTCGCTAATTTTTTTAAATAGTTGTAATAAAAAAAAAATTCTTCTGCCAAGTCCTTGTGAATTGTATCTCGAAGACCTGTGTAAAAATTTCATAAAGATCGATTGAGCAGTTCTCGAGAAATTTTGCCAACCGACTTTGAAAACATGACTTTGATATAAACGCGTTTGAAGTTTTGAGTGATAATAGAAGTGGGATTCTTTTTTTTAACTTACTTTAAATCGTCGATTCCTGCGCCATAAAGTAAAGAACCTTTTGCAGCTGCAATATCCAGGGCATCCTTTTGCTCTTGTCTATGAAAAGAGTAAAAGAAATGGACAATGAGGACAAACTAACAATAGACGAGCAGCTGCTCCGGCATACCTGCGGCGCGCTTAGCCTAGCTGGCCTCGAGGCTCGTTTCTGAAGGCTGTATCTCCAAAACTTTTACTTGGATCAATTTGAAAATTTAGGACAATATTCTAGAGATGTTGTAGAATTTAATAAGATAATAAAAAAATCGATTTTATGAAACCGTGAAACCCATGTAACCCTTAATAAGACTTTAATTTGGCAGTCAATTCTGACGGATTTTCTTTTATTGCT
This sequence comes from Listronotus oregonensis, assembly GCA_019359885.1. NCBI lineage: Eukaryota > Metazoa > Arthropoda > Insecta > Coleoptera > Curculionidae > Listronotus > Listronotus oregonensis. The sequence goes on along the minus strand of JAHBCN010003226.1, from coordinate 67,607 downwards.
TCAAAAAGAAAGCTGTTATTACCAGTAAAAAATAGTATATTTTAAGCAGTAATTTAAATTTCCTTTGGTTACAGGCCAACCCCGTCATCTAGTCCGCGAAGTAGTTCTATTAACGGAAGACCGGAACCTGCGCGTGAAGGCGCACGCTCGGGACGTGCCTGTGCGTGCGTTGCCGGACTTCATGCGCTGGGCTGGCCTGGGAGGCTGAATAAAACTGCGCTTGAGCGCGACAAGGCTATGAGCCTGCTAGGATGCTCCTGAATGGGTGTATGCGAGGTACTAAGAACAAGGTAAGTACTCAATACCTCTAGTGGTAATATGTTTATGGAGATACGTTTGAAAATTTATATTTTTCTTATTTAAAGAACGTTTTAATGCAAATTTATTGGAGCGACAGGTTTTTTTTTAATTTTCTGTGATAAAGTAGAATTGTTTAGAATTAATAAAAACAAAATATAATTTTAGGTTTTTAAAAAGGAATCAGAAGAATAGATGAACCGAATTTAACCCCCAATAAACAAAAACAAAATCACGAAGTTTTAATACAAATAGTTTGTAGGGACGCCATATTTTCCAACTCATACTTAATTCGTCATCACAGATGCTACTAAACTTATTTATTTAGCTGTATTAGTTTTAGTTTTTTACGTTTCGGGTTGTGATTGTCATTCCCTATTAAAACCCATATTTTCATACCAGCTTATTTCTTTCTAAAGGGCAAATTGCTGTTAGTGTGATGTTCGATTGCTTCAGTTCTTTGGTTTTTCTAAGCAAATAAGTGATTTTTTGCTCCGTTTGCCACTGATAAAGCTATAAGGTGTAAAAATCTTTAAGTAGGTGTTAAAAGCTGTACGAAAGTTAATTTTTCAAAAATAAATAGTTGAATTTTAAAAATACCTCTAGACAAAATTTGAATTCAATACTCTTACTTAAGACTCTTGTTCAGTTTCACCCTCGCTTTTTTATTTTTGCATTATATTTTGGATATATTTTGTTTTTTCATATATAACTAATTAGAGCTGTTTCTACATTACACTTCAAAATCAAAACAAAAATAATATAAACAATTGGCATTTTTCGTTTATGTGCTTTATTATACAGGTGTGGCAGCATAACTTCCTTTTTTCAAAACTTAATAAAAAGCATTTTGTGAAGCAGAAAGTTTTAATTTGGTTTTTACAATGTTGGTACATACCTAAAGTTTTGTTTTACATAGCTTTAAAATGCAAATCACGTAGGTGACGTTCCCCCATTCTCGATACATTGAGTAAACCGATTTCTGGCGCTTCTCATGATTCTTTCAAGCATAGAAGGCGTTATATTGGCAATTTCTTCCTGGATGTTGTTCTTTAAACTTGAAGGGTCCTTGGACGGTTCTTATAAACACAGGATTTCAAAAAACCCTATAGAAAAAAATCACAAGCGGATAAATCGGGAGATCGTGCCGGCCATTTCAAATCGCCCCTGATCAAAAAAGGAGGTTATGCTGCCTCGCCAGAAATCGGTTTACTTAATGTATCGAGAATGGGGAACGTCACCTACGTGAATTGCTCTTCAAAGCTATGTAAAACAAAGCTTTAGGTATGTATCAACATTGTAAAACTTTCTGATCATACAATGCGTTTTATTAAGTTTTGAAAAAAGGAAGTTATGCTGCCACACCCATCCACGGAGTGTCAAAATAGAGCCGCTGAAAAAAAGTTGTCCCACTGCGGACAGATAATCTTCGGATCGGCAAGACTAAAACAAAAAACCAAATGGTTTTTTTAAAAGGAAGCTTTCTGAAAAAAAATATTAAAAATCAGCCATCACTCTTTTGGCCCCGTAAAATGTTTTTTTTGCCAAATTGTGGTAAATTGCAAACATCTCAATAAACAAAACGCGACAAGGTTTTTTAATATTGGTTCAGTAGTTCCGGAGATTTCCGCAGTTAAAAAAAAAGTCATTTCGAGCAAAACGCGTTTAAAGCAGCTTCAGGAGCAACTGCGTACAGCTAAGAGCATGCGCACACTTTCACTTATTTTACCTTGTTGGGATTTGAATTTCTTTAAAAAATTTAGGGAGGTGATTTTTAAAGGTGCAAGGATGTAAAAAAACATTTTTTGAAAATTTTAAAGTGGACTAGTACCTTACAACACAAAATGCAGTAGAAATATTACCCAAATATTAAGAATGCAAAGATGAAACTGAACATTTAAATTTCTATTTTCTTTCTTTTTATTGTATTTTGAAATAAAAATGACAAACATTATAAAAAAACAAACTGCCTCCCTGTTTTAAATTTTTGACAAAACATTTAATTGTTGCAAGGTTAACTGGTGGTTTAAAATAACCACAAGATTACTTCTACACTTAAAATGACTTTGAGGCATCATATTACCCTAAACCTGAGGGAAGACATAAAAGTATGGTTAATTTTTTTATAATCTGCCATTTTTCCTTAAATGAATGCAGATATAACTGACAAATGATTTTGTAGAATCCAAAAAAGTAAAAGTATAGAACATTTTTATCCTCAAGTCTGTTATCAGTGTAGTCTGTGTGTATTTATCCATTCTTAAATTTTTCATATTCTTTAAATTTAGAACATTAATGTCTTATTTTTTGTTTAAATTTTATTTATTCAAATATTTTTTTATCAATAAAGTAATTTTAACAATCCTTATTTGCTTTCAAAAACCATTACAAAATATCACCTTAAAAATGTTTAAGGAGTGTGAGGGTCGCACATAGGCAGTCGTTATCGCATATATTATCTACAACTCTCCAAGTGGGATATTTTAGTGCTTATTTTCATGTCATATAAAACTAAACTAAACTTAGAAAAACAAAAATAAAAGCAGAAGAAATATGATTATTTTTCACTCCGACTTATTCTACTTCCTTACTGGAAAAAAAGACGTAAGTTGTTTTGTTTAAATAGTTTTTAAATTAAAAAGCTTCCAAATTATGTTACATCACTGATGCGACACCAGCATCATGTGTGGCCCTCTTTGGGACAAATAAGTACTGAACTTCTTTCGTTCATCCACCAGATATGTTATCCGAGAGATAATCGTATTGAAATACTGGTCCTAAACGTCCGTTATTTTTTATGTATTAGTAGACTAGTCGAGAAGTGTGTTTCCTGCGAAAAATAGTTAGAAGGCTTCAAAAATACGAGCGATAGCTCATTCAACGCGGAATTTAAATCTGAAAAGGCGTTTTGAGGATTTTTTCTGCCAATAAAAATTGCAATTGTTATTAACAAAAAACGAAATTAAAAAAACGATTTCAATTTTTGATGATAACACAAAAACTATAAGAGATAGCGGAAATTGAAAAAAAATCCTTAAAGATGAGAAAATTTTCGATAAAAATGTCGTAACTCCCGGAGTTCTATCTCCATCATTTATAATTTTAGTTTAACGCTGAAAATGGGCCTCCGCGCGACATTTTTGGTTGTGCGCCCGGCGTCAAAATTGAGTACGTCACACTAAATATTTTTTTTAGGGTATTAAATAATATTTGAAAAATTTTAAAAATTATGGTGTATTTAGAACACTTTAAAGAATTTAGTCCAGTTGAAAATTGAACTCAAAGTTATCTTTTTCACTAGTTAGACAATTGTCAATTAACAAAATTGTTTCGAACTTTCGTCCTTCTTGTACATTAAAAAAAATGTTTAAATAATTGTCGTTTAAATTTTTCGCGTCGTGGAGCCCTTCTTATATACATACCTAACAAGATCCTGCCATAAAGTTTTAAAAAATTTAAAGCTTCGTTTATAATAACTTTATAACTTGACAATATTCCTTTAGATTTTTCAATTTTTGTCAAAGTTATAAAATATAAACAAAGGATTACATTTTTTTTACTTTAATGGCGTTAACTTGTTGAGTTTGTATATAAAAAGGGCTTTACGGAGCGAAAATTTTTTACAATTATTATTTTCACATTTTTTTTTATGTACCGGGTGTCCAAATAAGCAAGGACGCCGGCTGTATCTCAGAATATGTTTATCCCACAGCGTTGGGGAAAATTTTTTAGTAAAAGTAATCAAGAGAAATAGCTGGAAATTATTTTCAAGTTTCTGAAATGGCCGCTAGGGGGCGTAACTGCAATCTTGAATTTAAAAAAAATCGTTAATTTTTCTATATTAACCCAACAAAAAAATACCTGATCTTTAAAGTCAAGCATAATTTGAACCTTTTTTGTTTGACAATTTTTCTGTATCTCTAAATATAAAGTGGTGAAGGATATTTAAAGGTTTTCGTAAAAAAACACTCTGTATTTTCAAAACGGTTAAGCCGATTTTAACAAGCTTAGGATAGTTAAAAGAGGTATTCTTGAACTATAAATTTTATAATATTTAAAGTTTTGTTAGTTTTACATGTCGCCGCTAGAGGGCTTTTTTCAACATTCCGACACAAATGGTAATTTTCTCAAAAAAATTAAATAAATTGGTATGATTTTTTTAAATAAAAAAGTAGCTAAATGAAGCTTAAACAAGCTCGCCAAAACCATATCTATATATCTTGTTCCTTACCTAAAATTTAGGCCAAAGAAAATTTTATACGTCAATATCTCAAAAAATATAAAAGCTACAAGAAGTTTTATAAAAAATAAATTATGCATTTTTACGGAACCTTTAATTTAGGTTATATAATATTTTCGCCTAAATGCAATACTTTACGAGTTATAATCAATAAATCAAATTTTCAGGATTTTTTTAAGGTATACCCCTGGAACTCGATTTTTTTATTATAACTCGTAAAGTATTGCATTTAGACGAAAAGATTATCTAACTTAAATTAAAGATTCCGTAAAAATACATAATTAATGTCCCATAAAATTTCTTGTAGGTTTTATGGTTTTTAAGATATTGACGTATAAAATTTTCTTTGGCCTAAATTTTAGGTAAGGAACAAGATATCGAAATACGGTTTTCGCGAGCTTGGTAAGACATTATTTAGCTACTTTTTCATGAAAAAAAATTATACCAATGCATTTAACTTTTTTGAGAAAACTAACCATTTCTGTCGGAATATCGAAAAAAGCCCTCCAGCGGCTACATGTGAAACTAAAAAACTTCAAATGTTATAACATTTATCGCCCAAAAAAGCTCTTGTCAACTAGCCTAAGCTTGTTAAAATCAGCTTAGCCGTTTTGAAGATACAGAGTGTTTTTCACGGAAACTTTTAACTACCCTCCATCACTTTATTTTTAGAAATACAGCAAAAACTGTGGAAAAAAAAGGTTCAAATTATCCTCGACTTTAAAGATCAGGTAATTTTTTGTTAGGCTAATATAGCAAAATTCACAGAAAGATCACTTTTTTAGATTCAAGATTGTAAGTACGCCCCCTAGCGGCCGTTTCAGAAACTTGAAAATAATTTCCAGCTATTTCTCTTGACCATTTTTACTACAAATATTTTTCGCCAACGCTGTGCGATAAACATTTTCTGAGATACAGCCGGCGTTCTTTCTTATTTGGACACCCGGTACATTAAAGACAACTTCGAAACAATTTTGATAATTGACACTTATCTAACAGGTTGAAAAACTAACTTTAAGTAACATTTTCAACAAAAATAAATTCTTTAAGGTGTTCTGAATACACCAAAATTAAAAAAATCTATTAATATTTAATACTCTAAAGAAAAATATTTAGTGTGACGTACTCGGTTTTGACGCCGAGCGCCCAACCAAAAACGTCTCGTGGAGGCCCATTTTCAGCTTTAAATTAAAATTATTGATAATGGAGATAGAACTCCGGGATTTTGGACTTTTTTATCGGAAATTTTCTTCTCGTTAAGGACCTCTTTTGCAATTTCCGCTATCTCTTATGATTTTTGAGTTATCAACAAAAATCCAAATGGCTTCTATTTTTTTTTTTGTTAAAAACAATTTTTATTGGAAGAAAAAATCCTGAAAACGCTTTTCTCAGATTTGAAGTCCGCGTCGAATGAGCTAGCGCTCATATTTTTCGAATACTTCCAACTATTTTTAGCAGGAAATACACTTCTCGACTGGACTATTAGCTTTTTATAAAGTTTTAAGTGCAAATATGACAAAGATGCAGTGAAACGTAAAGTTGTAAAAAATAACTTGAACCTCGCGTTGGTACTTACTGTTAGTGTTAATTTTATCATTATCGTTTAGTAGTTTTTTTTAAGTCACCTAACCCAAAGTATACTAACTGTATGTAAATATTTGTTGTACATATGCAAAAATGTGACTGAAAAATCAAAGACAACAAAATTATTTAGGGTATGTAGATTTTAGTAAGTTACGAAAAAAAAAATACAAAAATATATTATTAGTTTATAGTTTTAAATTATTAAACGACTGATTTTGTTACTAACTGATCATGGATTGTTTTAAGTGATTGTTTTGTACAAATTCATAATATTTTAACTACATTAACCAACATTATCTTAGTTATAGCAGTTAATCTTGTAAAATAACTTAATTTTCAAAATCGAATATTTATATTTTAGGCACTGCTATCCCACCAAAATGTCAGAAAATCTATATCAGATTATATGTATATCTAGACACTCTAGAAAAATTGACACGTCAAAATTTCAACTAGTCTGATCAACATGTACCTTTTTGGATGAATTTTTGTATATTCTCGGAAAATTACGATCAAAATTCCGAGAAGATTCGATTTGAAATATTATGTAGTAAGTTTAAGAAAAATTTCCAAAAGGGGCCGACGAAAATTGCAAAAGTTATAAACAATTTAAAAAAATAGGGGTTTAGCTTTTTTGAATATCTCGAAAATTATAAAAGATATTTAAAATTTGAAAAAAGATCTGAAAAAAGGAGGAAATTTCCTAAAAAAGTCCAACCCCCGGACTGTATCTTTAATATTCATAATTTTTACAGGGCCCTGAAAATAGCGCTAAAAGCGGGAAGTCAGGCTTCCGCGCGCGATACGTCACTCGGACACGGCAACAACACGCGCAAATGCCAGACTACCCGCTTTTAGCGCTATTTTCAGGGCTCTGAAAAATTATAAATATTAAATATACGGTTCCAGGAGGTGGGTCTTTTTTTAGGAAATTTCCTTCTCTTTTCAGATCTTTTTTCAAATTTTGAATACCTTTGATAGTTTTCGAGATATTCAAAAAAAAACCAAACCCACACTTTTTTTAATTATTTATAACTTTTGCAATTTATATCGGCCCATTTTGGGACTTTTTCTTAAACTTTTTACATAATATTCCGAATCGAATGACACCTTGATCGTAAATTTCAGAGAATATACAAAAATTTCATCCAAAAAGGTACATGTTGATCAGACTAAACAGGCATTTTGCTATTCTACAGGGTGAAGCCGCTCGTTTAAAAGCTTAAGGTCTAAGCTTAAAAATGAGACATGACAGACCCCCTAAATATTATTAGGAAAAAAGATACAGCTTCTTAAACGCATTATTTTTGAAAAAATAAAGCAGGGTAACTTGTTTATAAGCATACTTATCTAAGAAACAGAAAATACCACTAATCAAAGTTTGTGAAAGGATTCTTATGTTCAAAACAAATATTTTACAATTTGCTGAATGTCTTTGTCATTTTAAGATGAGGTGGTCGCCATGTGCGTTAGCGACTTGCCAGATGCACGCCCGGCCAACAGCTTAATATAAGAATCATTCCATATAAAAACGTCTAAAACTAAAAAAATCGTTGCCGCATCATTTTAGATTTTGTTCTAACTTTGAGGAAATCTTTATGCAGGCCCCAAAGAATGATTTCCATGCAAATTTAATTTTTAGAAGCGCCCGTTGCCGCCTGTCCGTATTAAAACGTTCAAAAACACCATTTTTATGTTTTTTAACATTTAGCTTTTAAAATTTTCCTATCAGAGATATTTATACGTGTGACGCGGCATTTGAAAGGGGAGAGATAGTAGTTCTAGCGCAGCCATTAAAAATTTACTTAGTCTATACCTCTAAATAATGGCGCGGTGCTGAAAATACGTTTATTTTAGTCATTTTTCGTGGTTTTTGACCCACTCCAGTCTTTTGACTGTTCTGTTCAAGCAGCTTGTTTGTACTTAAAAATTAAGTGGATATGGTATAGAAAAAATAAAGCCGATAATCGACCCGAATAGTTCACTCTTTATATAAAAAATCAAGTCTTGAAGTTATGGGATTTTGAAAAATGTTGTTATTCAAATCAGTAAATGGGTATGTCTACTGCCAAAAAATTTAATACTCACGTAATCTTTATTTCTTACCTTCAACTTTTAGCATCTGTATAGTTCATATTGTTATGTTCATTTTTAGTGTGCATACAGTTAATTTTTTTAAAGCAAAAATTGACGTAATTTTTTAACTTTCAGATTTAATAAATTTATTTACAACTAAATACAATTTTTTAAAAGGTTCATAAAATACTATACTTCACCTTACCATTTCTATTTAGGCCAGTTTCATGTATATTATTTGTTATCTTATATTATATAACGGTGGGTTCAAAAAATCAAGTGCAGGAATAACTTTAACTGTGATATAATATATATTTTTTAATCAAATTATAAGAATATTAACAATTAAATTATTTATCAATCATCATCATTATCAATAATAATATCATAAAAGATACGAGAACATATTATAATTTTGTTCCTCTTTCTCATTATCAATTGGAAGCCCAAAGATATTCAGCCTCTGATAATTTCGAAATTGTCAAGATCACAAAATCCATAGCAAAAATTTCTAGTAAAATTTAATTTATTATTTAAAAACTTATATAAATAATTTTACTGTTTATATGCTTAAAGAAAAAAGTCTCAAAATGTTCGTTTTGAACACAAAAATAATGCATTAAAGAGGCTGTACCTTTTTTTCTAATAATATTTAGGTGGTCTATTATGTCTCCTTTAAAGCTTAAATCTTAAACTTTAAAACGAGCGGGGATTTCTATGGTAAATAAAGGACCCGTCATAAGCCGAAAAGCTAGGGCAAATCGCTATTTTGCAATATTTTTGCACTAAATTTGCAATATCTCTAGTTCTAATTGACGGATTTTAATTTAGCAAACGCCATTTTGTACCTTTTTTCATATGGAATAAAAAAGTATTTGAAAACAATTTTTTGTTTTCAAAAGCCTATTAGCCACAATTCGTTAAATAATTAAATTGTTTATAACAATTTTCTGACCATTTTTTCGGAAAAGCAAGTTTTAGACTCGGATTTAGCCGGAAAAAATACATAGAAAACAACTACTCGTTCTCGTGGACCTAATTTTCGACCGACCTATGATGTCCAACGAGCATTGTAGGCTAGTCCATAAGTGTGTTTCCTGCAAAAATAGTTAGAAGGCTTCGAAAAATATGAGCGATAGCTCAATCGACGCGGAATGCAAATCTGAGAAAGGTGTTTTAAGGATTTTTTCTGCCAATAAAAATTGAAATTGTTATTAAAAAAAAAAAAGCCATTTGATTTTTGATGATAACTTAAAAACCATAAGAGATAGAGAAAATTGCAAAAAAGAACCTTGAAGAGGAGGAAATTTTCCAAATAAAGTCCCAACTTCCGAGGTTTATTTTCATTATTTATAATTTTAATTTACCGCTGAAAATGAGGGTCGCGCGACATTTTTGGTTGCGCACTCGGCGTCAAAACCGAGTACGTTACACTAAATAATTTTTTTAGGGTATTAAATTATGGTGTATTCAAAACACTTTAACGAATTTATTTCCGTTGAAAATTTAATTACAGAATTATTTTAATCCAACAAGTTAGCAATGTTCAATAGAACAAAATTGTTTCAATTTTCGTCCATACATTGTACAGATTGGTATCAGTATGAAATGTAACACCACCTACCTTTTCGAACAATTAAAAATTAAAAATTTTAATACTTCAAATTTGTTTAAATAGCTCAGTAATAGTGTGTATTTTTTCTCTGTTCATTAAAAAACAATTTTTAACAACTTTAAACGTAATTGTTTATCGATTTACTAGATCAAATTGTGATAAGTTATAAGTATGACATGACATGCACATTACCTTTCAACAATAAAAATGAGTGAAATATGCCGTTTCGTCTATTTTAATTTAAATCTTAAAGTAAAAATATATTGCAAATTACTTAAATAAAGATAAGACAAATATATATTTGAATATAATAAATACTACTTTTACATATATTTTATATATGATTAAGTATTAAAAAAACATTTTCATAAAACAAATTTCTAAAAATAACAAAAAATTTACGCTATCTAAAATAAAATTTAAATTAATTTTTAACGAAATAAATTGTTTTAAATGTATTAAACCCTACATTAAATTAATATTTTGTTAATTTTTTTTAATATCTTAAAAAATACCTATAAAATTTATTAATATTTTTTAATTTTTTTAGTAAAACTAGGCGGATTCGTTAGTAACCAGCGACTAATAAAATATGTATCAAAATTAACAATTTCGGTTAAATTAAAGCTATATATTTGCCGAAAATTCGAATTTGGACTTTTTACGAAATTATCCTCTTTCAGGGTATCATTTTAAATTTTCGCTAATTATGATTAAAATTTTAAATGAAGTTTTATTTTCGTATAACCTTTAATAATACAAGTACATTAAAATAAAAATTAACTGTATACTTTTGCATTTTTAATTAGTAAAAAGTACAAAAAATAAAAAATTTTTATAAAATTAAATTAAATTGATTAAAATTTAACTGTAAATTTAAGTTTTTAACGAAATAAATTCTTTATGTTCTGAAACCATATTTTTTAAAATTTTTTTAATATTTAATCCCTCAAAAAATATTTAATGTGTGTTTTTTAGACCGACGCAACCAAAAATGTCGCGGGCCATTTTAGGTTTAAATAAGGAGAATTCGGGAGTTGGGACTTTTATCGAAAATTTCCTCTCTTCAAGAACTTTTTGCGATTTCCGCTTCATCTTATGGTTTTTGAGTTATCATTAAAAATCGAAATGGCTTTTTTATTTCGTTTTTTGTCAATAACAATTGCAATTTTTATTAGCATAAAAATTCCTTAAACCACACTTCTCAGATTTGTATTCCGCATCGAATAAGCTATCGCTTATATTTTTCTAAGCCTTCTAACAATTCTTTTTTCGCAGAAAACACTCTCTCGACTAGACCATTGGTTACAAGAGCCAGTGAAAAATGTTTTAATTTGATATGGATAGTTACTATTATTATTGTTTGTTCTTCTGACTGCGTTATAAGTTAGATGCTAGTAAAAATTCAACCTGTTGGAGCTCTAAAAAGTAAGTTCCGTAAGTTTCTTATTAGACTAATATTTGATAGCAGAGAAAATTTACTCTTGCCATTACAGAAAGTTATTTTTTAAACTTTACGTTGGAAAAACGTATGGTGCCATTTTATACTAGTTTTACTATTTTGTACACCTTTTATTTTTTTATCAAGTGATTCCTATTATTTCTAATTTTAAGCGATGTATTTTTTAGCTAATATAATTATTGCTGTACCTATATTTAGATAGATGTTTTATTTTTTAACTGATTTTTGTTTAGTCGATTGTAATCGTGATTTTTAAATTTAGCTTTCTTATTTTACTTTAGGTTGTCGGAATTGGGTAGGTTTTCTTAGTAAGGTAAAGTAAAAAAAAGCTGTTTTATGGAACTGAAAATTAAATAGTTGTTAATTATACAGAAAGGTGCTGCGTCCCGCTAATGGGAATGCTAAGAGGAATTTACACATTTTCACAGGCCACTTCTGCATTTAGCCGCCCACACGAGCTAAAGTAATAGGTTTAACCATGTGCGACAGCGACGAAAATTGTGGTTAAGTGGTTTTTATAATTCGCGCCTCTTTTCTTCAATAACCAGCTAAGCCAACATATTGAACTAAGCATGTGTAGCCCTACAATCGGGGCTTTTTAATTAGAAAATGACGTAATCAGAAAAAAATTAAGTGTTGGTCACTTGAGTGCATAACCCTAACATTAATATGATCCGATTAAAAGGCCTACGATAAATGTTGAGGTATTAGATGATTCTATTCCTTAAAATTTTTAAAGAAGTAACTATAAACTCTAAAAATGGCTTGAAAAGTTTTGTCAAAATTAATAACTTTAAAGATAATCAATCCATTAGGTGAAGCAGATATATAAGATCTTTTTAGATATTTACCCAAACTAATAATTGTTATTATGCCAAATAAATATATAGAATTTTTTGGCTACTTTGCACTTTTTCTACAGATTCACCAAATAGACCTTAACTCCACGGTTCTTTTTAAGTTTTTAGTATAAAACAAAAAAAAACTGCTTCATAACCCTAGAACTACAAACCCATTGTTTTACCTGTAAACTACAAACCGGGGTAAATATTTATCCCACGGGATTTTTGCTTTTAAAATCGTTTTCAGAGCAGTAATCTGACTTATGAGTACTCGAATTTTTTCGTTTTTTTATGCCCAAGAAAATGGTGAAGAACAAATTCAATTTTATCAAGATTTAGTTCGTTTAAAATTGAATAGCTGTAAGTAGTGAAAAACAATCAAACCGTCATTTAACAAACAAAAATTTATAATTATTTTCCTAAACAACGGAGTTCCAAATTTCCAACGATATCTAGAAAAAAAATACATCATCATAATGTTTTGCTAAAAAATTATATTTATTTGGGACTTTAAACATTCAAACAAATTAAGAATCCGATCAATGAAAAAATTAAATAAATATCCATAAAATATTGGTTTCTAAAAATCTATTTTTGTTCCTTTTATGAAAAATATGAGAAAAAAATTACCAGATATAAAAAAAGCCTTAAACTAAATTATGAAATAAGGTCCCAGTCGACAATGTCACTGACTAACTTAGGATAGTAATTCAAAATTTATCTGGGGTAGATATCTACCCTGGTGTCTAGTTCTAGGGTTAAAACAACAATCTTAAATGTGTTTTTATAGTTTAAAAGTTTTCTTACAAGACATTTATTTGTCTTGCTGCAATTTTCCCTGCATACAATTTTATTTAAAATTAAAGTTTAACATTTATTGCTAAAAATTGTTTTGACAGTAAGGTTTACTTGCTTACTGAGTTTTGTAAACAATGTATTTAACTATTTCTAATGGAATGGAAGGAATGTACAAATGAATCTTTCATTTGTGACTTATAAATATGTTTTAATCAACTGTGCGTGCTTTTGTAGGTTAGGTTAACTGTTTACTGTCAAAATATATTAGGTCGGTACCTTAACTCCCTCGTTTTGCATAAAAGAAAATTTGTAGCGATTTTTAAAAATTAAAAAGTGCGCATACGCAGGTAGACAAATTTTACGCTAGAAATCTTTTAAACACCCTCAAAATTTTACAAAAAAAATCTACTTCTGTACAAAACTTAAATCAGGAATTTGGTCCTTCTAAGGGGTCGTCCATTAATCAAGTGATGTTTTTTAGCATTTTTTTAACCCTTTCTTCCCTCGGTGATACGTGGTGAGGTTTAAGACTAACCACTCTCCTCCTACCCGAAATCACGTGTATTTTTGGCACATAGTATCTTAAAAATTTTAAAATATTATCTTTAATTACAGGTAATTATAATCTTATTCAATTATGGAAATTTAAGGACCCTGATAAAAATGGGAAATCGTTGCCTGGCAACGGCGAGTCGAGCTTACACGCCGCTTTTCTGTTGTGTAGAAATTAATCACGCATTCAACGACCAAATAAATACAAGTGATATATCATTACACCCCCTCGTTCCTTGTGATATTTCGTAATTTTTCTCGAACTCCCTCCCCCGCCCGTTTGATTCTACCTGATTAATGGGGGGAAAAAAAAAAAAAAAAAAAAAAAAAAAAAAAAAAAAAAAAAAAAAAAAAAAAAAAAAAAAAAAAAAAAAAAAAAAAAAAAAAAAAAAAAAAAAAAAAAAAAAAAAAAAAAAAAAAAAAAAAAAAAAAAAAAAAAAAAAAAAAAAAAAAAAAAAAAAAAAAAAAAAAAAAAAAAAAAAAAAAAAAAAAATTTTTTTTTTTTTTTTTTTTTTTTTTTTTTTTTTTTTTTTTTTTTTTTTTTTTTTTTTTTTTTTTTTTTTTTTTTTTTTTTTTTTTTTTTTTTTTTTTTTTTTTTTTTTTTTTTTTTTTTTTTTTTTTTTTTTTTTTCCCTTGGTTTTTCATATTTAATGGAGGATCCCTTATATTTCTCTAAAAGCTTAAATTTATTTGTTGAGACTCTTATATATTCTTTTGTAAGAGACCTACTGTAATATTTACAAAACAGCGAACATCGCTTTTTTTAGACTGGTTGTGTGTAAACTCGTCTTAAGTATTCTCAATTTTTGGTGTATGTTGCCTTTTTCTGCATATATATGTGTCGTAGACTTCACTCATAAAAAAAGTAATTTTATTAGACGAACACCTGACAAGTGAAATTGTGATGGAAATGGATATCTAGATGAAGAATTCATTAAAATAATGTGTTAACAATCTAGATAGTCACATTTTTACTTTCAAAAATCCGCTTTTTTACACAAATTTTAATTGATATTGGTTGATAAGGCCCTGTCATCACGGCGCTACACGACATCAACAAAACATTTAGGATAGGCAACAAAAAGATCTATTCTAAAAGAACTATTTACACGAGACGACATAATATCTCGTTCAGCGGCCATTTTTACTAATAATGATTCCACAAAATGTGCTATGTGCAAGACAAGTGTTGATGGGCAACTAAAGAAAAATGTTGACAAGTAACATATCCGCGAGGTGTCGTATCGCTGTCGTGTAGATGTCGTGCAGCGCCGTGAAGATAGGGCCTTAGCCAGAGAGTTACCTGAAGTAATGTTTGTTTTCCACAAGGATAATATTATAATAGAAAATAAAAAAAGCAGTGTATAAGTAATACATTTTTAGTTAAAAGGTAAAAGAACGAAGATAGGTCGCGTAAATTTATTTTTTACTCCCTGCTTCGGAAAATACGGTTTCATTCAACAAGGACTAAGCAGTGCCATTTTTTTAGTTTTTTCTCTTTTTAGGAAAAATTAAAATATGCATCTTTTTGTCTTTTCTTAGAATCTAAAAATACTTAAAATGATTAGAATTTTAATAAAAGTGATACGACATAAAATTACCCTGGTCCTAACGGACATATTTTGGTTTATTTTGAAGGTCTTTTTTTGTTTAAATTAATTTGTTTCTGCAATTTAATTAACAACCGATTGTTTTAAAATTTTAATAAAAAATTGTTATTTATTAACTTCCAAAAAACTAGCCCCTCTTCTCAATTGTCTATATTTGCCCGGAACTTTCTTAACCATAAAAACCCAAATTTTTTAGGTGAGGTCTTTGCGACAATAAGGAAAATCGGGGAAAAAATAAAATTTTTGTCATTTTAAAAAAAAACATTTTTCTTTATTGAAAATAAGTACAAAAAATGGAAAAAAAATTTCCCTGATTAAAACCCTTAAATAATTTTTAAAATTAAATTTAAAACAAATTTTTTCAAAAAATTTTTAACTTCGTTATCTATAACTTTTAAAAGACTTGTTTATAGCAAAAAAAACATTGTTTATTAGTTTTTAACAATAGTGAATAAAAAAAAAAAAAAACATTTTTAAACTGACAAGCCTAACCAAACTAACCTACGAACTTACCAAACAAAACACAATAATAAAATCGTAATAAAGTATTTTAATTTTAAAATTTAAATATATTTTTAAAACAAAATTTTTCATATGGTTTTTTTTTAAAATTTAACAATTTTGGACTTAATATTAATTGAAAAAAAAAAAACTTAATAAAATAAAAATTCAATATCTTTAAAAAAAATTAAAAAAATAACCATGTACAAACAATTTTGGTTATTTTTTATAATTAAAAAAATATTTATTACGATATGAATTTTTATATTTATATTAACCTTCAATAAATATCAATGTATAAAATATTTAAATATCTTTATACCATTTTAAAAAATTTAAAGTTATTTTGTTAGTCGTTATTCAATTTTCTGGTCGTTTTGGTAAAAAAGAAGAAAAGTGTTTTCATTTTCTTTCCCCCAAAAAAAACTGGACGATGTGTCTTATGCTATAACACTCTTTCCAAAGGGGACTAATCGGAGAGGAGTCTTTAACCTTTTATTTCCAATTTTTTATACTTTTTTTTACCAAAGGGGTGCATTTTTTTTAAAATTTTTTGTTTTCTCTAATTTTTACTTTTTATAAACTAAAAAAAAAAAAATAAATTATTATCTAAATATTTTTTTTTCTTCTACATAAAAAATTCAAACCTTAGTAATTTTAATTTTTGACTTTAAAAATCAACAAATTTCTTTTTCAAAAAATTTACACAAACAAACCCTTTTAATTTGCCTCTTGTCTTGATTTTTTTGTCTTTGAAACTTTTATAAAAACTCCACCAGTTTTCCCACTTGGTCGTTGGAGGATCGGGACTCCAGTTCTGCAAAACTTCATATTTTTTTCTTTTATTTTAACCAAATAATTTTTATCTAAAAAAATATTTTCCCCTTCCCAAAAAACTTTCCAACTGAAGAAGAAATTTTCGTCTCCTCCAAGTGCCCGGGCCCATAATCTGGGTTTTTAAATTTTCATATTTTTTAACATTATAAACTCAATATCGATAATTTGGTGAAGAGTGCCCTTGGATCTAGGTTTTTCTTTGGTGAAATTTTTTTGCCCGCATTGGTCTGTTCATCGACAGCTCTTTAAAATACTGTTTAGAAAAAACATTTGGTTTTAAAATTGGGAAACTAAATTCTTATTTTATCTCGTTTGCTCGGTTGATAACCCAAATAACTGCGTTGCCTTTTCGCCGTAAAGGGCACCACAAAAATTTTGTAAAACAACATCGAAGAATATTCTTTTGAAATTGGGAAGTTCTTGGTATAAAATCTTATTTTTGCGTAAAACCCCCCATAATGTAGGTTCTTATCCCCAATTTCCCGGGGACAAACCCCCAAGATGGAAAGAATTATCAGTTTTTTTATCCCCTTATCCTGGGAGATAATTGGAAAGTTCAAGACAACTCTTCACCTTGTCCTTTTAGGCTTATTGCCTATTTTTGCCAAAAAAGGATATCTATAGATAATATAGCATTATATAGAATAACGCTTACCTAACGCATGTTCAGGGATAATTGTAATTCACAATCTGCCATTGCCCATTCTTTATTCGTCCTTTGCGGCTTGCTCTTCATATATACGAAAGGGAAAGCCCTCAAATGGAAGAGCAAAAAATCCATCTTTTTGGGTACTTGGATTTAATTGCCTTTTTAAGTTGATAAAATTTTTTTCCATTACTTTTTTAAAGTTTTTGTCTTCTAACTTTTAAACTGGTCCCCAAAATTATCAATCTTAATTGGTCAAAATGGAAATTATTCTGATAGCTGGTATTATAGAGAATAATCAGTTCACAAAATTAAAAAAGCATTTAATGGGTTCGTCCCCAAGTTTTTTAATGCTCCTTTTAAAAAAGGGCCAAAGCTTCAATTCTCTTCGTTAGTTTTTTTATTTTCTTTCCTCGGATGATAACATTAAAAATCGTCAAAAAAATTGGTTTTTTACGTTGTCTAAATGAAAAATAATGTCAGTAAAATGTAAAGAAAAAAACAACAAAACAGGCCCCTTGTGTTGTAATTTCGGCTGGTGGGGTGTAAGTCCGATTTGCACGATTTTGTTTGCCTTTTGAACCCGAACGATTATTATTGGCATTTTATACCTGGTGCCATCTTTGCCATAAAACTGGAATAGTCTGCTTTACTCTGTTCAAACACTGTTTCATCCTCAGGAGAAGCATAATTACTTCATCTACTTCTAATTCGGAGAAAAGGTCGCTCAATGGCTTGCGTCATCTTCTCCCATAATGTCATATTTCCTGGATCATCATTTCGCATTAACATTTCCCCCCGTCAAACTTTGGTTGGGGAATCTCTTCAAGATAAACAATAACGTGGCGCTACGAAATAACCTTCCCCCAAGCCGTAAATAATATAATTCGTGTACTTCTTAATAGTAGCTTTTTATAAGCTTCCTCGGAGATAGCATAAAGCTCATAAAAGTGTTGCCATTTGGGCCACTAAAAAAAAAAATTGAAACAATTTGCATATATCAACTTGAAATAAGTATCCGAAAAGGGATATGGGTTTGCAAATGCCCAAAACCTAAAATGTAAAAAAAATTCTTGATAAAAAATTTATGTGAAATTTTAAATTTTTTCAACTTAAAAAAAAAAAAATGCGGGTACTAGAAGAAGAAGAAAAACAAAACCCATTGGTTAAAATATACAAAAGGGGGGGGGCATTTGCACCTTGTATTAAAAGGTTAAAGTTTAGCCTTGATTTTATTGAAAATAGAAAAGATACAAATTCTAAAATTAAAACACAAAGAGCTTATTTTGTTTTTTGTGTTTTGGGCTTTTTCCATTTATTGCCTTTTTCTATTTTCCTATCAATGACTCTTAAATAAATTAAAAAATCCCTTTTAAACTTTTTTTTAAAAATAAAAACTTTAAAAATAACAATAAAAGGTTCTATACCAAAATTCCCCCTTTATTTATTTCACATTATGTTCAGTCTTTGTTGGATGACCTTAAATTAAAAGCCTTTTGTTTTCCCAAACTTTTAAGAAGTACATGTTACGAACCCAAACCATTTTTAATAAAAAAAACAGTAAATTACTGTTTTTCTTTTTTACAAAATTTTTTTTCCTCAGGGCTCAATTGTTAACAATCTATTTTATATATTTATTTGAATACTGAATTTGCAAACCAGACAGCTTTATAACCTTTAAAATTTTTATTAAGACAACAAACAATTTTTCATTTTTTTTTATTATGGGAAAAGTTACAAACAGGGTTTTTTCTTTTCCGTTTTTGCCAAGGTTTAAAAGAATTCAATAATAGGTTTAAGATCAAAAATCCAAATCGGGGAAAATAATGATTCTGCCCGGCCGGAAGCCTCAGTAAATCCATAAAGGGCCCTTTAGTATCAGTAAGTCACATAAAGCGACATACAATCATTTAGTTTATGGTTTGTTATCTTTCACAACGGTCAGCTTGTAATAAATTTACTTTACCTTCTTTCCTTGTATACTTTCGTTTATTATATTTTTTGTATTGTTCCATGTTATTTACTTTCCCTCTAATTTCAAAACTATTATGAGCGCTTATCAAAATATCTAATTGTATAATTTTTGATTTATAGTAAAATTCTAAATAAAAGAATGAACTTATTGGGATTTAACGTTTGAGATTTTGACTAATGTAGTTTAAACACTTCATATATTACTAACGCACAAAAAACTGTAATTATAGGAATTTAGAAGATATTTTTGTTTATTGAGATTTTACCATTTTAAGCAAAGCCAGTTGTAGTAAAATCAAGAAAATAGCGTTAAATAATTTGACATTTAACTAAGCATTATCTATATTGGACTCACATGGCGTAATTGTCTATTTCATGAATTAAATGTCCAGTTCCTGAAGTGGAACCAGATAGTGTAATAATATTTTATTTCACCATCTGGACAATATTTTTGTCTAGTTCATGAAATGGATATAATTTTCACTTGGTGAAACAAGACGGTATACAGCATCTGGAAAAAAACATCAATTTTCCTGTACTGTATATTTACTTTTTATCTATTTACTGTAATATAATTAAAGGCCCCCAACACTTGTGGTTAATTATTTCGTGTAATGTTGATCAAAACAAAAAATTGATATTAAACATTTTGCTTTTAGTTCAATATAATGTTCATGTCATCCAAAACACCGACGACTGATTGGTACAATATATATATATATATATATATAATATATATATATATATATATATATATATATATATATATATATATATATATATATATATTAATTTTAATAAAATTACAATATTAATTATATAGAATTAAAAAAAAGGGGTTTGAAGAGGAAAAAAAATTTTTTATTTTTTGGTTTTTATCCAAAAAGTTTGAAAAAATTTTGTATTCTAAAAATATAAATTTAACCATATTTTAAGCTGTTAGAAAAATTGAAAAAACTTAAAATGGAAAGAAAAATTTTTATTTAGAAGTAGGAAAAAAGTTTAAAAAAATTTGTTAAATAAAAGAATTTTAATTTTTAAAAAATTTATATTTTATTTTTTTTGTTAAATTTTATTTTAATATGTTTTAAAATTTTTAATTGTTTTTTTTTTCTTTAAGTAACTTTAAACGGTACTGCAGTTTAGAAATAAACAAAGTAAAAAAGTGAACCCTACTAGTAAAAAATTTTAATTATTAATTGATAAAAAATTTTTTAAAAAAAAAAAGTGGGTTTTTTTTCAAAATTGTTTAAACCCCCTTTTATTTCCCCTTTTTCAAAAACCTCCTATCCCCAGAAATGATTTATGTCCATTTTAAATTTTTTCAATTTCTAAAACGTATAAAAATTTTAAATGTTTCTACCCCAAACTTATTAAAAAAAAATTTTTATTAAATAATTTTATAAAATTAAAGAAATAAATTTTTTATTTTATTTTTAACCCCAGTAGTCCCGGAAAGGTTTTGAAAAACTTTTTTTATTTTATTTTATCAAAAAACCTTATCTTAAAATTTTGCTACTTCTGGAGTGAGATTGGTATAGAAACATTTAACATATTTTATACGGGTGTTCAGAAAATTAAAAAAACTTAAAATGGTACAAGGAAAAGGGTGCATTTATTTGAAAGATAGGGAAATGGGGTTTATTAGAAAAATTTTTTAAAAATTTAAAAAGGTAGTCTCTAATGCCAATTTTCGAAAAAAACCCGGCCTACTTTTATTTTGAAATTTAAAATTTATTTTAATTTTAAATTTTAAAATTTTTTATTATTAATTTTATAAATTTTTTTGCTTTAAAGGAAGCATTTAAACTAACGATACTCCCGGATAATGAATTATAAAAGCAAAATGTCAAAAAAACTTGTCACTATAAACGCCTACTAGTACAAAAATAAGTTTTAATTTGGAATTAGTTAAAAAAATTTAGGCCGATTTTTCAAAAAATTGGTGTTAGGAACTATCTTCTTTTTTTTAAACAATTTTTTCCAGTAACTTATTTCCATATCTTCTCAAATAAATCACTTTACTTTTACCATTTTAAGTTTTTCTATTCAAACACCGCGTAAAAAATATTTTAAAATGTTTCACCCCAATCTTCTCTAAGAAACAAAATTTATAAAGGACCGTAAAATCAAAAATAAAAAAGTTTTCCCTTTTTAACACCTTTTTCCTAATATTATATATATATATATATATATATATATATATATATATATATATATATATATATATATATATATATAATATATATATATATATATATATATATATATATATATATTAAATATATATATATATATATATATATATATATATATATATATATATATATATATATCAAATCGGAGGCTATTAGCACACAATAGGCAACGAATATTATCGAGTTGTTGGACATGACATCAGATTACATGATAGTCATCTACAATTTTGACAAACCATATAGTGTCACCTGCAATACTGGATCATGGAAAAAGGAAACACCTCCATTTCTTTTCAGATGTCTGGTTTTGAAGATTCGAATTCTGCGAGCTCTTCCTGTTATAAAACTTGTATAATTTATATACCTATCAATATGGGACAACAAAAAGAGTCCATATCCTAAGAGTTATAAGGTTTAGATAAAGATCTTCATAAAAAACAGGTATTTCTAATTTAAATCCAATGTTCAATACAGGGCATGCCATTTTAATTTTCTTAGTTACATTTTAGGAAAGTTAATTTTTGCAGCATATTCCGTATACTGGATCCCAGCAGATTACATAAACTAGAATATTAAATTTTTATAATATTCATTTGTTTTATCATAAGAGTGGAAGATACGTATAAGATATACTACAGGTTTTATATCAGGAATGTCTTGTAAAATTCGAATCTTGACAAATATATACAGGTATTCTATTTAAAATATCCAAATTTGCGGTACTTCTGGTTAAACCGGAAATGACAATCAGATGTTAATAACAGCTACCTGTCAGTAGAGGATTTACATTAGGGGCACTAGGGGCTAATGGCCATGGCGGCAAAGTTGCTTTTAAAAGTGCATTTGTGTTGAAATTATCTTCATATTATGATAAATAAAACAACTTTTTTCATTATTAAGATTATGTTTAGAATGGTTATACATGTTGCAATTTTATCAACAAAAAAGTTCCAATGTCTTAAATTTTATAAATTAACAACTGCAAAATTCACAGGTCTGGAGACACGGTAGTGTCTCGCGCTAAGTGCGCATTTAACATATGGGGCGTGAGACTACGCGTCTCTTTTTTTCTATCATATGTTATCATAACCTCAGGATATATTTACCTTCATATTTATTTTTATTACAAATTCATTGACGCTTGACACGGATTTCCATAATTTTTTGCCACTTTTATGCATATAATACCAAAAATTATTATTTTTTTATTAATTATTAAATGTTTATTGAATTAAAAGATTTAGCTTGCTCCTGATTTTGATTCTACGAGAGATTTTACTAATTCCGGCGAATTTTTTATTTTGAAGTTGGTATCACTGTTACCCGATGAAACCGGCATCTGGTGATACAATAACATAAACTTTAAAATTTAAAATCGATATGTTTTTGCTGAAGAAAATAAGGCTTGGTAGTCATTTCGTGCTCACCCTGTATAAAGCGGGCAATACACTAACAATTTATTCACGAATTAATTTGTAAATTTCGTAAGTAGTCCAGTAAATAAAGGGACAAAAACCATTTAGTAATGGCTAAATCGAGCTAGCTAATATTAGAGAAAATTCCGACTATGTTTTAAAAAAATTGTAGGCTTTTAAGCCATAACAAGGTTTTTATCCTTTATATAAGGGAAATAAAGTATCTATGACACTATCTGCAAATACAGCTTTTTTGCCAACCTACAATATAAAATTATCTTTTTAATAAATGAAGCAATTATGTCAGTAACCAAAAGTTTTGGGGCAAATATTTTACAAACTTTTCTTTTTCCAGGTGCAACTAGAAGGAAAAAATAGAACAGAATATGGAAATTAAAAATACATGTACATACAGTTGATTTTTAATAAACATTTATAAATTACGTAGGCAATTTTTATACCTAATTTATTTTTATATATTTTTTTAAATATTACTTATATTAACACATCACACATATTTAAGACTTTTTATATGGTAAATTAAGAAAGATAAACATTACTACATGAACATTTTTATATATAGACTTTTGTACTTTGTGTAGATTTAGAAAATAAGTTTTCCCCTATTAAATAGTATGTACACAAATTTGGGGAATATAAAAGGAGGTTGTTGACATCAGATGTTTTTATGAATACATTTTCCTTATGGTTCATATTGGGATTTTTATCAGGGATAGTAGTTGTCACTGGGTTGTGTCTTGAAAACTATTGTATTAGGGGGCGATTTATCACAAAAAAAATTATTTGCATCCATTTTTTTTCAGTAGCATCTTTTAAAGAGGGGAAAACAACATTTATTTTTATACATAAAAATGCTAAAGGTAAACATTTTTTAATTTTTAATTAAATAATTTTTTGATGTTTTAATAATCGATAAGTATTATACAGTTTAATTTTACAAAACGTAAACAAAAAAGAATATTTAATCAAATCTTTTTTTTTTAAACCCAAACATACCTTTTAAAAAATATGTTTCACTTTGTCAGTGTTTTTTTGCATAAAAGTAAATTTTCGCCCACTCAAAAAAGTTTAACAGAAAATAATATATGAAAAAGGAGTGAAAAATCGTTTAGAAATTTTCCGTGATTCTTAACTGTGATATCAACTTTTTTAAAAAAAGTGTCCCTTTTTAATATACTTGGTATCGTGCGCTTCCTAGTGAAAAAGTCCCCAAAACCTAATACGTTTAGTGACTTAAAGCCATCTTCATTATACTAATTCTCATTTTAAAGCTGTACATTAAATCGTTAACAAAATACGATTTACGGCCATAATTAATTAAACTTCTGTATTTTTATCATAAACCAAACATTAAGGTTTAAAAGATCTTTTAGTGTTAACTAAATAAGGGAAATATAACAAACCCAGTTTGTTTATAATCAACATAAGAAACCGTCTATTTAAACCCTTTAAAAGAAAATCCTCTTTATAACGTAAGTTATATAACGTGAATGTTTCAGAAAATGTTTGAAACTAGAGCGTTGTATTTTAAACGTAACTCAAAATTTTTTAAAAGTTGAAGTATAACGAAACTATTAGGTTAAAGGCGCTGTTATTGTTTCAAGATGATTAACGTAACAAAGGAACAAGAAAACATAAATGTAACGTAATTAGGATGATTTTTTGCTTAGTGGGATATTTTTAATGAAATTGCAATCCAATATGCAAATAAAATTATAGATCAATAATCATAAATTAAAACAAACCAAATACCATTACCTCACATTTATGCATTTTGTTGACTTGACTTTACTGTATTCACGTCAAAGTTCACGGAAAATTTTCTAATTTGTAAAAAAGTTCTTTATGAATAAATTTGAAATCACAGTTTTGGTTTTACATTTGTCAAGTTACTTCAAGAAGCGACTTCATGAATAAATTCACGAAGAAATTGTTGGCGTTATACCCGCTTAAGATTTCTTTTAGTCAGGTCGTGTTGCTTACGAAAACTTAACCTTAAGGTGCCTATTCATTAGGCGAATTGTTTGGTCTCCACTTTTTGCTGCAACGATAACGAATATGCCACACTAAATGGATACGCACCCTAATAATAATTTGGCCTACGTACCAAAACACATAAATTATAGGAAAACTATGTAAATCTGATAAACCTCAATAAATTATGAGCGAAGTGGACATATCTGTCTTAATCTTATACTTGTTAAGGATAATATTTTCATTAACTCCATGATAGATGGCGTTAATTTGTCATTTCGAAATTTAAGTTGAAAATAATGCAAATCAGTCAATTTTTTCTTAGAAATAAAAAAATAAATTTGGATCAAGACATTATATGGGATTATTAATGTATTTAAGATGCTAAAACTACCTGTCTTGTATTCTGAGATAATGTCATTCCAGCAGTTTAGCTTCTTGATAAACTACACCGTTATAATAGTATTATACAGGGTAATTTTAAATACACAAGGCTAAAAAAATGAAGTAGAATTTGTAAAAGATATTAACTAAGTGATTTATAGCGAAATTTTCCTTAATTTAAAAGAATAACTTCTAAATCCTCTGTTTATTAAACTAGGGCCCTTGATGATCTTAATTTAGTAATTGCTAGGAAAATATTTTTTACGGCTTTACTATGCAATGAACGTCTTTGAATATAATATTTAAAAAATCACAATGCAAACTGTAAATCCGGGAACAAAAGATTTTTTAGTTTCGGATTTAAAGCAGTTTTTATTAAACAAATTAGGTTTTGTTCTTTTATTACAAATAAAAAACCTTTCTTTAAATCCTGGAATTTGTCCTATTGTTTATATGAACAAGTAAAGTTTTTTATGTAGCTTTAAATTTCGTATTGCTAAAGTTGGGGTTTTTCGGTAATTTTCGATTAAAAAATGCAATTTTTTTTGCTTTTTGTAATCCTTGATTTGTATAGAATGTCTCCCTGAAGCGGTTTTTGGAAATTTCAATTCGTTTTGGGTGAAATCGCATCTTAAATGAAAAAATGCACAGCGCAGGTGTCAGTACCGACCACTTTGGAAGTCGGTAAAACCGGTTTTATAAGTAAAGTAGGGATGGAGCAGCTGGAGGGGAAGAGGCGCGAGAATGGACTGCTGAGGAACAGAAGTAACTGTAAGTTAAAAAACAGGACAGTTATCAACGAAAAAATAGTACCGAAACTGGCATGCACGATTGCCGCCGATTTAATTAACGTACTGCCGTTTAAAATCCGCTACAGAAAACTTTTTCTTGGGAGCTTGACGTAGAAACATTTCAAAATAGTGCATTTTAAGTATTTTTTACAGCGCACCAAACGTAAAAAAAAAAAAACTACCTTTTTTTAAGATCGTCATTTTGATAAAAAAATCAACTTTTTCAAACTTGTTTTTTTAATCAGTTGGAACGTTCGGGATGCCGGCTGCACGCCGTGAAGGCGTCTTTGTCCCGTACTCGTGGGAAAGGTGTACGCTGTGGGGCCCAGTTACAATTTTTTAATAAACAAAAAATCTAAAAAAAAAACAAAAGTATGTTTAATTAAACAACGAAAACTCGAATGTACCAACTCTAATAGATTTTGAATAAAAACATTGCATGTATTTACCAAAAAAAACCCTTAAGCCGGACGAATTAAGTTTGCCTTGTTATTCCCTTTGGTGAGACTAAACGCTGCGAATAGATCTATTAAAAAATTTATGTGGTCAGTGCGCTGGTGCCAGTATCAAACCAGTGTTGCCAGATATCCATATCGAAAAACAATTGTACTGACTGCTTTGTATTGTCAAACAGTTTTACTTTTTTATTTTGGGACAGATCATGAAGACCTAATGCCTAAGTACTAATGTACCGTTGGTGCCTATATTTTCTTGTATTCACTAGTTTGGTTTTTTTAATAGGGATGGATCATAATTGCTTTCTTAATTTAATAATTGATTTTTTTCTTTTATTTTGCTTTTTTAGTTGTTTTTATTTATAATTATTTTTTTTATAAATTAATGTATTGTTATTTATATTTTTAAATTTTTATAAAGATTTATAATTATATTAATACAACATGACTGAAAACTCTATCAAAAAAAGTAGTTCTGTTAGAAAAAAATAAGTTAATAATAAGATGCCTTTCACAAAACATTTATTTAAAAATAATCAGCATCATCTTTGACAGCTTAAAAAATAACAAAAGGAAACTGAATCCTCTCTCTTCTCTTCCTTCCTCTCTACCCCTCACTCCATCTCTTTTTTTTTCTCTACATCCCTTAAAGAACTTATTACAAAATACTCGCCACATGGACTCGTCTTGATTCAGAATATTAAAATTTTTATTTATGAAATTGAAGAAAAAAATATGTGGTTTATTAGTAGTTTCATGTAGAATAAAAATAAGAACAACATTTTACAGAAAGTATCAACATTTTTAAAATTAATCACATCCTTGATCACAGAACTGTCGGTTATTAAATTAAAATAATTGAAAAATCGTATTTAATTACTTCTTAGTAATTGGATTAATTTAATTCAATTACTATCCGAAAAAGGTAATTGTATTTGAATTATCAATAAATAGGATAAAGTAATAGTAATTGGTAACGGAAGTTCACTAATCCCCAACCATTCAATTACTCAGAAAGTAACTCGATTACTTATAAAGTCATTAAATTACTCCGAAAAATTTAATTACCTTCCTTTATAATGTTTTTATTTTTTTTGTGTGTGGAAAAATATGTTAATATTTGGGGTAGGATAATTTTTTTTTTATTTTAGAGTCATTTAATGTTGAACTTGCCGAGAAAGTAGTGTGACGTGCGCGCATGATGCATATTAATATGAATATTTTATTTGTTTAGTGTATCGTGTTTAATATTTGTGGTAATTTAAATAAAGTAATTGATAAAATATTCAATTACTTTTAGTTTTAATTGATAATTGAATTACTTTTAACAAACATGCTAGTAATTGGTAATCCTAATTTACTACTACTTAAAAGAGTAATTGGTAATTGTAATTGAATTACTTTTTAAAAGTAATTGCAACTGCTCGGCTTGATCATAATTTTTTAGGCAATTCATTGGCGATATTTTATTTAATAAAAAATAGTTTTCAGTTCTTGGCAGATGGGTAAAGGTCGCCTTTAAGCTGGATCCCGTACTATTGCAACCAGGAAAACTAGTTATTTAAATAAATCAAAGTTACTCAGTGTAAAGTGATCCAAATAAAAGCAAAGCTGAAAACAATCTCTAAAAAATAAAACTAACCTAATCCAATTATATCATGTCTATGTCTTCTGCATAATTAGATTCGCTTTCATCTAGGTTCATTACGGTGGCATTAACTACTCGTCTAAGCTGATGCTGCAATTTGTATTTAAATCCTATTTTAATTATTAATCCTATCTTTTTATAGAAAATTAATACCTAAACCTAATATAAACGCTTTAAATCATTACGACGTTTACAAAAAGAATAAAGTAACTACTTTACGCATCAGAAACTATTATCTCGATCGTTTTATTAATGCTTTTATGTAATTTGTAGTCACTTTTGTAATACCACGGTAATAAGATTTAAATGTCGTCTAAAGAAACTCATCTCGCATTCAATGCAAATTTAACAGTTACCTACAAAAGCTAGGTGTGGTACCAGTAGCAGCAGTTAACTCTCATCAGCCCAGAGTTGACGACAAGTGCAAGACAGGCTTTTAGAGCGAAAAAATTATACGGAAGTTGCTTAAATCAGGTTTTTTTTTAACTTTTGCCATTAATCAAAATGGTTAAATGGTTTTAGTAGCTTTTTGTAAATTATAAACCGTGTTTTAGCCTATCTAAAATAAGTTATTTGGGAGTACGGCCAGCGTTACCCTAAAAAAAATGTTCCAATCATTTGTCGACATTCTCCCCTGCGTTAGAAAACCACGTGTTGAATATTGAAGCGTTAATTTTAATTTTTCCCCACCGGAAAAAAAGCAACTTTTTTTGTCGCCTTGTGTTTCTTTTTTTTTTGGAATTTTGGGGAACTTGAAGGCAACAAATGTAAATTTTTTTTTTTCCCCATTGACTTTTAATGTTTCTGGTAACTGAGAGAGAGCAATTTTTTGTTAGTGTTTCCACCGCGGTTGATAAACATGGATCAAGATGATGAAAAGCGGGGCCGTATAGTTTTTTTTGGGAAAAAAAAAAAAAAAAAAGCACAAATTTGGGGGAAAAACCAAGCTCCGTGATAGAAGTGAATAGGGGCATGCCCTACTCAATGCTTTAAAAAAAGTTGAGTATCTATTTCCACTCAGAAACCAATATGTTTCTGTTTCCTCCCGTTGCCGAATTTCTTTGAAGTTTACCGAAAAAATGGAAACCAGCAACAATCGTAAACATGCAACAGTTGTTGTCGAAACAAAGGAACACTTGGGAACTTTGAGGAATTTTTTGGAAAAAATTTTTGACCCCAAAAAGAAAAGAAACAAAAAAAATTCCTTCATGTTCTCCGGTGGAAAGTAGCTTTGATGGGGTACTATTTTTTGCAAGAAATTTCCCCGTTGGGGAGCAATATCTACTAAAAATTAAATTTTAAGTTCTGTTTCCTTAATTTATTTTTTGAAAACAAAGAATCCATAAGATTTGCAATAGGTGTATTTTTCTTCAAAAAGTTTTTTTAAAACCCAAAATTGGTTTAATAACACTAAAATCTTGGACTTCCATTGTCTTTATTTGTTAATTGATACACAACGTTTCGGTTATTGATTTATCTCCAGATGTTTTCAAGTGATAAGATAACTAAAAACTATTCTTAAAATGTTTGTAGAAAACTAAACGTTGTCAACTACAAGTTGCTTTTCTTAAATTAGAGCAACAAGTGGAACATTTTTTGTCGAAAACTAAACTCTTTTCACATTTAAGAAAAATGAAAAAAATTTTTGCCCAAAAAATTACGCCAAAAGGGTTTTTGAGTTCTCCAGTTCTTCACTAGTTCCCATGCAAAGTTTAGCAACAAATTTCCACTTTTAGTTGTCAATTTTTTGATCCTTTAAAAAGGCCGTTTACACCCCAAATTGACAATAAAAGTTGACAAAAGATTGTTTGTAGAAAAAAACAAAAAAATTGCACTTCTCAAATTGAGCAACAAATGGAAGGGTTTTTGAAGAAAACTAAAAGGGTTTTTTTTTAAATTTAGGAAAAAGGGAAAACTTTTGCCAAAGAATTGGCGCAAAGGTTAGGTAGTAGTTCTCCACTAGTTTTCGTTGCTTGCCCAAAGGCGCAGCAACAAATCTTCCACCTTTAGTTGTCAACTTTCTTTGATCTTTCCGACACTTAAAGGAAAATAAAATTAATTGGAAGATTTGTCTCTACACAAGTAAAAAAAAGAAAAATTGCTGTATTTTTAGAAAAAACAACAAATTGCCCCAACTTTGAAAAACTTAGTTAAAGACTTTGGTGTAAAAGGGGGAAAACAAAATTTAGTGGAAAATTTGTCTCTCCACAAGTGGAAGACAGGAAAAAAATTGCTGAAAATTTTGAAAAAGCAAAAAATTGCCGCAACTTTGAAAAAGTGGAAATTTTTAAAGGGCTTTATATTTTTTTCAAAGCTTCCCATTGTCAGGCCACCGTATTGGGAATGTCACCTATTTGCAAAAATTTTGGTTTTTAAAATTAAAAAAATTTTTTAAATTTTTTTTTTCCATTTTTTTATAAATTTTTTGCCCAATTGTATACGGGTTTTTTTAATCGTTTCGATTTTTTTGGGTTTCCCTGTTCCCTTTTTTTTTGTTTCTTTAATTTCAGGGTTTTTTGTTTTTCCCGTATTTCCCATTTTAAAGTTCTTGTTTTTAGTTTTTTAAAATTTCAAAAAATTTTTAAACCTGTTTTGCTTCCGTAAAAACGGTTTTTTAACATGCCATAAAATATTCCCGAAAAATATCCAAGGGTAATTTTAAGAAATACCGCCAAATTCCCATTTTAAAAAAATGGTTTTCCCATAAAAAATTTTTTTAAAAGGGTTTTAGGGGGGTATTTCCCTCAAATACATTTTTAAAAAACTTAAAATTTTGCCAAATTTTTTTAAAAAAAAAGTAAAACAAAAAAATGGTAAAAAATGAAAAATTTTTCCCAAACCTACCCCCTGGTATATACTAGTGAAAAAAGCCTTCTTTTTTTTTTTTTTTCCCAACCTTTTAAATAAAAATTTTTAAAAAAAAAAAACCCCCCTTTTTATTCGGACAATTTCCTTTTTGGGGAAAAAAAAACCATTCGAAAAAAAAGGGAAAAAAAATTTTGGATAATCGCTTGTTCGTCATTTGAACGGATAAAAAACCCCCCTTGCATATCGATTTTTTTTAAATTTTTTTAAATATTCTAAATTTTAAAACTAAATTATTTAGAATGGTTTAAAGAAAATATTCGTTAATAAACAAAGATTTTACGTTATTATAAAGTAAAAACGCAGATTTATGATAAATTATCTAAAAATCTAGTGTAAATTTTAAAAGACGTTTTAATGGAGAGTCTAAGCAAAATGCTAGATTTCCCTTTTATAAAGGGAAACAGAAATGGGAAAATGAAGTCAAGTTGGACCAGCTTTTCCTTGGGTTGGCTAAACGCCGGGGAAAAGATAAAAAAACAAAAGCGGGGGGCCGTGATGAAAAAAGGGAAAAAAAAAAACAGCACTGTAAAAAATGGGAAAAAGTGGGAAAAAATTTTGTAAAACACAATTTTTTTAAACCCGGTTTTTAAAAGTTTTTTTTTTGGTTTCCCCCCAAGGTGGGCCACTTTGGGTTGGGGCCCCGGGGGAAAAAAATTATTTTAAAAGAATTAAAAAAAAAAGGCCCCCCCCAATTTTGGGCCCTAGGGGCAAGTCGGCCCCTTGTCAGAAAAAATTAAAAAAAAAATGGGGAAATTTAAAAAAAATTTTAAAAAAATTTTAAATTGAAAATTTGATGCTTTTTTTAAAATTTTTGACGTTTTTTTATGATGACATAAAGGTTTTTTCGGTATATTTTTTTTTAAAAAAAAAAAAAGGGGTGGGGGTGTTTAATTATTTTAAGTTTACTGAAATTTCTTCGCGAACGGTAACCCTGTATTATTTTTTAAAACAGATATTGATCCTACACATTTATCTTTATTTAATAATATAAATGCACTTTCTTTTATTTTACATTTTTTTTAACAAGTTTCCTTTGCTAACATGCTAGAAGCAATTCATTTTATTATGTTGTTGTTCTCCAATGCGTGTTGACAGATTTTTATTTGTAAAATTCTATGTTCTTTTATGTGTTTGACTTGAAGTTTTACCACTATAAAATTTATCACAATCACAATTAATTTTTTAAATGACTTTTTTTGTGTTTTTGTTTATATTGTATGGTTTTGTTTTTGTTACTTGAGATCTAATAGTGTTTTGTGTTTTAAATATAGTACGAATATAAAATTTATTACCTATTCGTTGAATTTTATTTGATAACCGAGAAATATATGGTAAAAATAGATTTGTAATAGAATAATTATTTTAAACTAAAATATCTTTTAAAAACTTTTTTTCGTTTTCTTTGTTTTGATCAGAATAAATTATTTTAATTCTATCAAAAAGACTTTTTACAACTCCTCTTTTTACCATTATTGGGTGATAAGAGTTTAAATTTAAGTATCTGTTTGTATGTGTAGGTTTTCTGTAAATTTTAGTTTAAAAATTATTTACATCTTTAGTTATTAGAATATCAAGAAAAGGTAGTTGTGAATTTTGTTTTTTTTTTAAGGTGAAACTAATAGTGGGTTCTTGTGTATTAATGTGTGTTAAAAAGCATTTAGACATCAAATTAAAGGTTTATAATAATAATTTTGTACAAAGTTGGATTCAAAATTTTCCATTAAAATGTTACTTAATAATGGTGATAAAAGTGTAATAGCTCAATTTTCGAGAGTCCACACAACGTATAAAAATAAAAGTTTAACCTCAACATTAAAATACAATATAAGAAGCCGTGATACTTCTTATTTAATGGAATTGTTAACATTCTTTGTGAAGAAAGACGTGATAATTGTCATTAGCAAAGTTTTTTTTTTTTTAAACTATGCAAATTACCAAAGCTTTTAAGGAGGTGCTAAGAGTCAATAATTTTAAGTACATAACAGTATTATTACGGGAAAAATTGTAAAATAAATTGCCAGGCATTCATAGGAGTGCACTTTACTCTTCCTTATTAACGAATCGAAAGAAACGTTTTTTGCACTTGCGCGGGCGTCGAAGCGGGTGGAGAGCGGGTTTTTAGATTTTCTTATTAGAACCCATAAATTACGTCAAAACTTAAGGGGGGAAGAGATGTAGAGGATTGTGACATTGCGTGAAAAGGGGTATGGGGGGTAATCAGCCTTGTGACATCACCTGTAAAAATCTAAATTATTTAAACGCAAAACTTTTAATTGTTTTATTTTTCATTGGTAATATAAATAAATATTCGTTAATTAGTTTTTGATTTTGTCAATTTGTTTTTTTTTATTTAATTGTCATTCTTATAAAAAAATACTGTTTTGATTATTTTTAGATGTAAAATTTCAAATTATATGATGTCACTAGGGAGAAAGGATCTTACAAAAGTGAGTTGTGATAGGAGGGGGAGGGAGTCAAAATCATGAAATTTGTGTAACGTAATTTATGGATGGCCCCTTAGTTTAGTAAAAGGGGGGTATTTGGTTTTTATTTAAAAGAAAAAAAACTTTTTTTGGTATTTCCCGAGTAAGAAGTTTTGGGCCTTTAAATTTGGACAATATATATAATATTTAATATTAAATTATTTAATATTAAAAAAATTTATCCCCCAAAAATTTATGCATATAATCCAAAACATTAAATATTTATTTATTTAATTATAATAAATAAAATAAATTTTTTCATTCGCGAAACTAATTATTCAATCAACAATATACCCTGGGGGATTCCTTTTGCCCTATTTATTTTAAAAATATAAAGAATTAACTGGTTATCATTTAGGTGTTTTAAAACTGTATGGTGCCTTGTATATAATAAATTTGTTCTGAGTTATTGATCTACAAATTAACTTTAATATTTTTTAAATAAATTTGTCCATTTTTGGGGTTTTTTGTATGTTTTGCTGATCTATATCCCGCCAAAGCTGTGTTACATTTCGTGGGACTAGACAAAACAAGACCGAATATATCGTAGATTAAAATAAAAATTTGGGAGTAAAAAAACGAAAAAAAGAAAATAAAAACCTGAGAAAATAATTTTTTTTTTTTATCCTTGTAAAATTTAGTTTGTTTTCTCACAAAAGATAATAATTTGCCTTTTTTGTCTTATTTTTTGGGGAATCTCATTTCACCTACCTTTATTTTTGGGTCAAAGGGCCGCAAAGAATTTTGGGGGAGCGTACTGCAAATTTAAGATCAACCCCTTGGGAAATCGGCGATCTTGGAGGCGATGAAAAATGTGGTATTACTCTGGCAACATGGGGATCTGGTGTCCTTCAAAAAAATTGAGGAAAACATTCCACAATTAAAGGTTGCAGGTTTAAACTATTAAAAAAATTTTTCTAATTGGCTTAAAGTAAGGGGGAAATTATTGTATAATTTTTTAAATAAACAAAATTTATTGGGTTACCTAATTAGGTGTTTCGGTTTTATGATCCTTTATTATTTTACTCACAGTCGTAGAAAAAAAATATCCCCTTTTATAGTAAGTAAATTGGTCCTTTCACAAGTAAATCGAGATTGGATAAACATTTTTTCTCTTCATCTTTCCATGCCACCCGGGCCCTAACTCGGCCATCTCTTTAAAAAAAGTTTATTGTTGAACGGGCCCCGGAATTCCTTGACTAGTTCCAGTACGGATTATTATATATTTTTTCTTAATTTTATTTATTTATTTATTTATTTATTGAACAAAGTACACAAAGAACAAAATTTTTCAAATGGTACACAATATATTTAAAAAATAAAAATATGTATATATAACATAAAAAGAATAAACTAAAAATATTACATTGCAAATAAAAATGACTAATAGACATTTAAAACAACGGGAATTAAACAAAGTAAAAAACCAACAAACAAAATAAAAAATTTAATAAACTATCTATAGGTAATATCTCTTTCAATGATTTAAAATTAGTAAAGGTAAAAAAATCAACGTTATGAAAATTATTATTATAATTTCTTAACAACCTATCCACGAAAGAAGAAAAAAAACTTATTAAAAAAGGGTTTTTTTTTAAAAAAAGAAAAAGGGGGGAGAGCAATACCACCCTGCATGACTTTATATAGAAAAATAAAGAAATTTGGGCGCTTTGAGACTCTAAATTTCCAACCAATAATAAACGGATGGAATAATCGATTTTGATAGGGAAACCTATGTTTCCAAAATTATTTTTGAACGTTCTGCACTCGTTCTAGGCGATCAATTGTACATTATAGAGGGAGACCTTTCCAGAGTTATACTCCAAATATACTACGTACAATTTTAAAAAAAAGGGATTTTAAATTTGTTTAATATCTGAGACAAAGGTACAATTACGTCTTATGAAGCCAAACATTGACAAGCTTTAATAACAATATTGTCAATATGTTTATTAAAAGTACTTCCGTATCAAATAGTACTCCCAAATCGTTAAAGTTTTGACTGTTTCTAGTACGGGGACTTTTATCGAATAATCAAATTAACGGATTTGACATCTGAAAAAACCCATAACCTTACATTTGTGGGAATAAGTTGCTCGGTATTACTGACAAAAAGAAGATAACAAAGTTCCATTAGTTCCTTAGTTTGGTTTCCCTTCTAACCCTAGAGCAGCTGTCATGGTCAGACTGACGGCCGGACCACCTATACTTTCTATGAAGCTTGTTTTTCAAGTTAATTATTTTTTTAGATCTTCACTATACCAACTGGGAGATTGTTTTCCTTAATTGTTGTTTTTGGAACATGATGCTCACTAACCTTAAACAAAATGGAATAAAGCTTTTCAAGTGTTCTATCCAGATCCACATTCTCATTAAGAAAACTCCAGTCACATTCCATCAGAGCATTGTTAATAGCTTCAGTTTGCTTTATGGAAAATATAAATAGTTATTCTTGTTTTGTAATCCTTTATTAAAAAACTATCAGGAGAAAATTTCAGTTTCAAAAGAGGGTGAAATGCATCCACAGAACTTATGGGCTGGAAGATTCACAAACTGTGAGTCTATTAAATTCATCAGAAAATCAAATCTAAGGTTTGGTTTAAGCAATTTATTACATGATTAACCTGTTGCAATTCAAGGTAATAAATATTACTAAACAAAACCTCAGCCACATCACTACCAAACCACTGGAATGAGATGATCCTCCTCCATAACCCACTGCACATCTGAAGATTAAAATTTCCAAACACCATTAACTTTGCCTTCGTGTTGTTACGTCTAATATTTTCCATAGTATCCACTCCAGCCTGATACACAATTGGACGTGGAATTAGAGGAATATACATTACACCAAGAATAATTACTTCACCACCAAGCACAATTCGTATCCAAAGATCTTCAAACTGGAGGGTCATCACTGTCACGCATAACAGAGGGAGACAGCTTGAGACCGTGCCGCAATTAGCACACCACTGCCTCTAGTGCAATCCAGAGCCTCATAATCTCTGTCTTTTCGAAAGACAACATTTCTTGTCGAACAATTCTGAGCTCATTATATCTGAATTTCTAACCAAGTTTCTGTAAATATAATCACTTCATAATCAGAGGAATTAACATTCATTAAACGTCCGCCGTTTTAATGAATGTTAATTCGTAATGCAGAATTTTGAATGAACCACAAATTTAGCGCTGTTCCAAATAATATCAAATACGCTTTAGCAAAAGTTAGAGGTTCTCAATGCTTGAAAATATTATTCTTTGTAGAAGACTCTACACAACGCATAAAGTCTGTTCGTTATTTAGTAATATTTTACACTATTCTACACTTTTGCACTCAGTTCTAAAATACACCTTTTATAGGAGAGATTTTGTAAAAAAAGAATAAAATAGTACTCTCATCTTTTCCACAAAACTATAAAAAAAAATAAGTTTTTTTAATTTTCCAATAATTTAATTTATATTGCATTATTTTCTAAATAATATCATGAAAGGTTTTTGAGATATTCCGAAATAAAGCATGGCTTCCATACATGACACATATCGACAATTGTTAATTATGTACAATTTGATTGTTAATATCTCGTTTCACAGACAACTAACAAATTTCGTTTTAGTTAGGTAATAAACACTTTTTTGCTTTATTACTTGGTTTTTAAATAAAATCATCAAAGCGACGCTTCCGGTTTAGTTAAACCATCAGAATATCATTATTATTTAACATGATGAAGAGAAAAGTATGACAGATATAATTACAACACAATTATATTGTAAAATTACAGTTATTCAGATAACATTCTACTGTTGGTTTGTGCCCGCCGAAATTTTTGTCTTCTGTGCCCGCGAACCAAACATTACATTACCTGTGTTACTCTATATAGAATTATTTTATTAGTGCAAATTGTTTTTCCTTTTATTGATAAATAATAAATTGACGCCAGCTCGTTCTGAAATTTACTTGCATATGTGTTTTTATCGTGAATCATTTCTTCTTAATGTTCCTTTTATTATTACTAAATTCCAAAACATTAACACAATGTGCTCATGCAGTTAATGGGCGCATGACTGATTAGGCAGCCGTGTGGTTATCGTTACATCTTATGTTTTTTTGATAGCCTATCCTGTTTTTATATTAGCCTATTGTTATCAGGTCATAAAGTCTATATATTAGTTTGATTAGGTTTTCTGATTGTAGGTTTAAGTTTTGTAGAATTGTTGTTAGGTTTTGCAATTTGTATTTGTAAGGTTTAAGAACATGTTTAATTTTTTAGTTATATCAGGGCCGTATGGAAGGGAAATATATTTTTTATTTTCAGATGTATTTTCACTGTCTTTGTTAGAATTGTAAATTTTATTTATTCGTGCTTTAATGATCGGTTCAGTAAATTTAGTTGGATAGTTATTATTTCTTTTTTAAGATTTCCCGAACTTTTTTCAAATTGTTTGTCATGATTTCCACTGGATAACTTTACAGCTCTGTCAACCAATGAATTTAGACATACTTCTTTATACTTAATTGGACATTTTGAATTAAAATTTAAAATATCTAATTAGACCATACCATTATAAAAAAATGGGATGAAATAAAAATAACACAACAATACCAAAAAATGAATTCATTGAAGCAACAAAACTATGTTTGTCATCAACATTTTTTCAATATCAAAAAAATTATTCACAAATATATGGCGTCGCAATGGGCTCACCAATTTCGGCCACCATTGCAAATCTTGTAATGGAGAATTTGGAAACAAACATCATTAAATCCCTTTAATTATAAGCCACACTTCTTCAAACGTTTTGTTGATGATTGTATCTTTGTATTCCACAAAATAAACTTCAATATACATTAAATAAATTTAACTCTTTCATCCTAAAATACAGTTCACACATGAAACAGAAAACAATAAATCAATAAATTTTCTAGATCTTACTATACATTACCAAGATGATGGAAAAATAAAAACAAATTGGTTCACAAAACAGGTATGGTCTGGTAGATATTTAAATTTTAATTCAAAATGTCCAATTAAGTATAAAAGAAGTGTAGTAAATTCATTGGTTGACAGAGCTGTAAAGTTATCCAGTGGAAATCATAGACCAAACAATTTGAAAAAAGTTCGGGAAATCTTAAAAAATAATAACTATCCAACTAAATTTACTGAACCGATCATTAAAGCACGAATAAATAAAATTTACAATTCTAACAAAGACAGTGAAAATACATCTGAAAATAAAAAATATATTTCCTTCCATATGTCCCTGGTATAACACAAAAAATTAAACATGTTCTTAAACCTTACAAAATACAAAATTGCAGAAAACCACAACAATTCTAAAATCTATTTACAAAACTTAAACCTACAATCGAAAACCCTAATCAAACAAATTTAATATACAAATCGACTGCCGTGATTGCACAAAAACATATATTGGCCATACAAGATAATACTTAAAAACAGAGTTAAAGAACATCAAAAAGCATAACATATCCTAACAGTAACCACAGCCTTGTCAAATTATGCACTTGATAACTTGCATAATTTTGACTTTGACAATGTTAATATTTTGAATTTGAAAGTAATAATAAAAAAAGGAAGTTACTAAAGAAATGATTCACATTAAAAAACACATAATACCGTAAATTTCCCAGAACAGACACGGAGGGTCTAAGCTCCATTTACAACAATTTATTGTTGCAATAGAAATAATAAAAGGAAAACCCAGATTTTTGCACTTAATAACATCTCTGGCAAATTAACCTAGGTAATGTAAATGTTTGGTTCATAGTTTTAAGAAGATAAATTTGGCTGTATTTTTATACGTTTTTTAAAATTTTTTTACAATTTTTTTAAAATGAACATTACTTTACCCAATATTAATAGACCAAAGCGATCATAATATACAGCGCCAGTTTCTAATTTTAATTCGCTGCAAAAAAATTTTTACCAGATTAGTAAAGAAAACTGTTACATCTTAATTAGACTTGCTTACAGGTAGACATAAGATTATTATCTAAACTTGTTTATTTCTATGAAGCAAGTAAAATGTTAATTCTCTTTATAGGTTGTTTTTGTTGATTATAAATAGTTTTTTCTTCAAACCGCCCGAATATAAGGAAGTACACCTAGATCCATTGAAGTACTTAAGTTTTAAACGAATACATTTATTATGGTAAAAATATTTCATACTGTACTGTAAAACCTACTATTAGATACTTGGTTTAAGTCCGGAAAATGAACTTTTTCAGCATTGAGTCCGGAAAACAAATTACTGGGAAAAGTCCGGTAAAACTTTTTTACCGCATTTAAAACAGTAAAAGTTAATAACGAGTCAAAAGCTAAAAAAACTACTAAACAACCTTTAATTCGTGCATATTTACTTATAAGGTCATAAAGATAAACCCTAATTTCGTCTTTTTTTACGAAATCTAATTTATTCCTACATTTCCATTGGGGAAAAGGCAAAAATTATTTCAACCGTTCTACCGATTTTGGTACTAGCTGCATTGTAAAAATCATTAGAATTTTTCAAAATTTTATCAGAAATCAAATTTCAGTTTCATCAATTTTACTAAAAATTATTGTAAAAAAACCCCTAATTTTCAACGGACTGTTCACCTTGACATAAATAAAAAAAAAGGGGCAGTTGCGTTTCCTGGATATATTAACGCAATCTTTTCATCAAGGATCCCGCACATTTTTTATGGGAAGTGGCCCCCGGTGAAAATAGCTAAAATCGGTATATGTTGTAGCTTTTTTCATCCTGAGAAAAAGTCCCCATGGGCACAAAGCCTTTATTATGCGTTTTTGGCTCCTACGGAAACTTAAAGCTCCACCAATGATCATTTCTTTTGGGAAGTAAACCCTTTGGGGAAAAAAGGCTGAAATGATATATTTTATTTTTTATAAAAAATATTAATATTATTTTTTAATTAAATAATATATTTTTATAATATTTAAAATTAAATAAATATATGTTGTAGCTTTTCTTTCCCAAAAAAGTTTCCCAAAGGGAATTAAAACTCCATTAGCCGTATTTTGTCTTACTCCAAAGCTCCACAGATTGATAATTTCTTATGGGAAGTGGCCCCCGGTAAAAATGGCTGAAATCAATATATTTTATGTTGTAGCTTTTGTCATCCTGAAAACATAAAAAAGGAATTTATTTTACCAATTTCGATTGCTAATCGCTGTTTGACAGCTGTCAATAGTTTTCGACATTAGATTTGAATTCAGCGACGTAAAAAAACATAAAAAAGGAATTAATTTATCCATTTTGATTGCTTATTGCTGTTTGACAGTTAGTTGACAGCTGTCAATAGTCAATATTGACTTTTTGACATTAGATTTGAATTCAGTGACCTAAAAAACATAAAAATGTGTACTTTTTTTATATTATTATCATTAGACTATTGAAATACGACCTTTTGAATTTGTAAATAATGATCGATCTGCGGAGCTTTTCTGGTCTTTAAGTTGTGCAAAAAGCAAGATTTATTGTTTTAGAAATAGGATTGCAGGATGCCCCGTATTTTACAGGTTAACCTGCATTTCAGGCTGTAATAATACAAAAATCCGTAATTCAAATAATAAATCACGCTCCCGTATTTATTTAAAAATAGACCAGGGTTAGCGCAACTAAACGTGAAGAAAAACAGGTTTGTTTATATTTATTGGCCCTAAAATTTTCATATTTCAGCTTCTAAAGCTGCGCTTAGAGAATATTTTCTTATGCGGTAATGTGTGGAGAATAACCAAACCAACAAACCGTAGAGGCAAATTGCAAGTGAAATATAATTTTAAGTAAGAGTATTTTTCAATTGATTAAAAAATTAAGAGCTTTTTAAGACTGTTTTTAAATAAAATAAAGTTTAAAAAACTAAATTATTCCACCAAATCACTTATGTCAAATAAGGGCCAAGTTCCTATCAAAAATATGGGCCCTTTTTAAAGTACTGAGATCTAAAATTAGATAAGTTTGTTCTCAATTTTATTCAAAATAAATAACATAACCAACATACTCTTTGTAATCTTGCTCAAAGGATAAACTTTTAATTCACATAATAACTTGTCAATTTTTAGAACTTTAATAAACAAGATTTTATGATAGGAATTTTATTTACATGGATTGGTTTTTTCCTGAAGTCCCTTTGTTCTAAGAGCATTTAATTTATCTTTTTTTTACGTTATAGTTGGGTTATTGTAATTGTTTAATTTGTTCGGTTTTTTGCAAATGTTTTTTATTTCCCCCATTTCTTTGATTTTTTAAAAAGGGGGGTTTTCGTCTTTGTACGATTTAATTTTTAATGCGGGTAATTTACGGTAATTTCTTTCAGGGGTTTAAATTTTAAACGGACAAATTTGTTTTTAAAAAAAAAGGTTGTTCTTTTTTTTATTTACCCAAAACCAATG
This sequence comes from Listronotus oregonensis, assembly GCA_019359885.1. Classification (NCBI taxonomy): domain Eukaryota; kingdom Metazoa; phylum Arthropoda; class Insecta; order Coleoptera; family Curculionidae; genus Listronotus; species Listronotus oregonensis. Next base: position 25,925 of record JAHBCN010003226.1, on the reverse strand, counting down.
GTAAATATTTTTTCAAGTGTACAATTTACAAAAAACTTAAAAAAAATCCTAAGAAATTGCTTAATAAAAATAAAGAAATAATAAATTTTGGTTTTTAAAAAAAATTTATTTCCCCCTTTTTAAAAAAATTTTTTCCCCAAAAAAAAACCCCAAAAAGTTTGTTAATCAAAAATAAAACAATAGGTCCAAAACTTTAAGTTTTGAAACCATAAGATAACTAGTATTAAAAATTTAAAAAACCCTTGTGAGTCAAGAAAATAAAAAAAAAAATATGCATAATCAACTAAAAGGATTTTCCCATGAGCTGTAGTTAGAAATTAATTTAGTTTAGTTATAGATATATAATATATTTTAAGACTCTGTTGTATGGCTAAATAAAAATTTAAAAAAATACGTAAAGAAAATAGAAAACTCAGGTGCTAACTGACCTTTTCGCAAAATTTTCCCAAGTTTTTTCCAAGTTAATCAAACCAAACGTCTAAAATAAATTGATTCTCAATGGCACCCAGTGAAATATGACAGCCAAAAATGGCGAATCACGATTTTAGGATTCACGGCTATTGTTTAACCTCTTTTGAACATTTGTACTTATTTCGCAAACTCGCAGATGAAACAAATTACTAGGTAATTAGATACAATAAATACTTGTCAATTGTTAAGGAGTAAGACGTAAGTTAAAGTCAATTGTACATATTTGTGGGAATTGAAGAGAAATTCTTAAACCCAGTATGGGTTCCTTGCGGCTTCTTACTGTTCTTTCATTATTTTAACCATCGTTTGACCTAGCTTCTCACATTCTATCAATATGGGTCACACAAACATTTAAAGTAATAAATGTCGAAGAAACATACCGTAGATACTAAAAATTTTCTTAGTGCTCGATTTCTCCACACGATATTATGTGTTGTTTTGTAATTTTTTTTTTTTTTTATCTTGGGACAGTCCACGAAGGCTGATGCCTAAGTACTAACGTACCGTGGGTGTCTTCAGTGTGGTGAAGAGGAAAGGAGTTTTGCTTATTTGAATGGAGTTCCAAAGAATGCTAAAGTGTTGTAGGGGACGCCCATTCCCCAGACATAAAAAAAAACAAATATTCTAAAAGAGGGTCTGATTTGGGATAATACAGAGTGTACAGATTGGAAGAAGGGAAATATTTTCGGGTCGGAAGAGAAATCCAATTTTTTTTTGAAGCTGCCGAAGCTATGGATAAAATGTGTTTGTGCCAGTTGAGGTTATTCTCAAAAGTAACGCCGACAAGATTAAAGACTCTTTGTTCTGCAGAACTTGCCCGCTCTATGTAAGGGAAAGAGCATTTGCAGACTTTTTTCGCGACAGCAAAAATGACTTTTTTGAGGCATTAAACTAAACAAAGATTTTTGGCGCCCCAATCCAAGATAAGTTTGAGGTCTTGTGAAAGAGATATCTGCATTGACCTGCGCTTTTTTCGAAATCAGGATTACACGGTGGCTTAAGAAATTGAATACTGGGGAGTGGGGGGTACTATCTTTAGCAAAACTAAGAATGGGATTAATTGTGGAAGAGAGAAGATCGTTAATGTGTAGAAGAAACAGCGTGGGTGCCAGCACGGGAGCCCTGGGGTACCCAACATTAATTTGGTAGAAGCTGGAGGAATGACCATCTACACTAACTGATATACGTCGATTAGAAAAGGAAACTGGAAAGCCAAGGCAAAGCTTGGTGGAAACCGTAAGAAGAAGTTTGTTAAGAACCCATCATGCCAGACCTGATCGAAAGCTTTGGATATGTCAAGAGCAACGATTTGGGATTCACCAAGAAAACTCAAGGGCTTGTTCCAGTTGTGTGAGACAAAGGAAAAGAAGATCAGCTGTGGATTTTACTGTGACGGAATCCATATTGTCTTCAGTAAGATCGTTTTTCCAGATACTTTAAGATTTGGGAATTAATGAATTTTTCCATTATTTTTAAACAACTGAAAGAAGGTCTAAAATTGGAGGGGAGACTTTTGGATCCTTTTTTGGGGACAGGTTGCACACGTGCAGCTTTCTCCGGGAAAATGCCTGTTCGAAAGGGAGTTTTGAAAAGGCGGAGTTAAAAAAATGGGGGGCAAGCTCGGGAGCACATTTTTTAAACGATTGCTGGTATGCCATCCAGCCCAGACGATTTTTTAGAAATTAAGAGAAGAAAGAATACCTTGATCTGTTTGACTTTAAAAATTATATCGGACTTTTATGGGAAACGGGACAATTTGGAAGGGGAAGATTAATAGGAGGATCAAGCGTAGAATTGGCAGCAAATTGTTTGGAAATAGTTCGGCTTTTCCTTTGGAGGTAGAGACAATTCCATCTTCAGAGATTAGGGGGAAAAGAATTTGTGCAAAAGTTCTGACTAATATTTTTGGCAAAGGACCAGAAAGTTTCGCCATTTGAGCAAGGAGAACTTTATCTTTATTGATTGTTAAAACGGTCTTTTGCTTCTGACATAGCTGATTAAAATGATTTCTGCTTCATGCTAGCCTGTCGATTTTCGGGACTGGGGTTTTGAAGAAACTTTTTGTGGGCTTGAATTTTTAAAAGTCTGGCTTTGTCACAGGATTTAGAAAACCCGGTTTGTGATTTGAAGTAGGGTTTTTTGGGGAATATAGGTCTCAATGCCTAGTTGAATGGTTTTGGTAATTTGTTTACATATTTGGAAGGATCGAAAGTAGAAAAGCAGGTAGGATCCCAAGGGTAGCTGGCAAAGAAATCTCTCAGACCATCCCAGTCGGCCGAATTGTAGTGCCAGATTCGTGGCGGCAAGCCAGTTGCCTCAAAATGAGTGGAGTAAGATACGGTGACCAAACCAAGAGGGGGAGCAGTTACTGATGCTTGATAAAATTCGGGGTGGAAGTAAGGAAGAGATCTAGGGGGTTAGAATTATGGGTGGGAAACCCTAGGAAAGTAGGTAGGTTCCATAATTAGATTGGTGAGCGAGTTGCTGATTGCGAATGGACATATTGAAAATTTCCTATTTTGTCTCAAAAATATTAAAAATTTTGTAAACATTAGAAGAAAAATGGGAACGCGTTTTAAACCATTTAAAACAAAAGCTTCTATATTTTCTATACTTTTGTGCAGTACAAATTTTATACTAGAAAAATTAATTTTACAATTACGAATAGAAGAAGATGAATTGCACTTTCATGGAGCTTGTTGCTAAATACAATATTGAAAGTGATGATGACATCGATGAAGATATGCCTCTTGATCAAGTTGCTCAACTTGTGTCTTGTGGTTGTGTGTAATTACTTTTTTTTTCGACCGATCGAAAAATACCCATTTTCTGGAAAAATTTTTGGCCAGAAAGTAAATTTTCCGAGCTAGACCAAAAAATGGTTTCAAGGGGGCCCAAAATTCCAATTTTCATTTTGCAGATCCGTTAAGTAAAAAATAAGCTGCTAATTTAAAGCATAGCCGTTTTTATTTATGGTTGTTTCGGAAACGAACTTCAAGTGATGGTTAAAAATAAGGTAAATACCCTTTTGTCAATCAAAATTGACCTGTTTTTGATGAGTAAAATATGGATTATTTGGATTTTGAAGAAGGAAATGAAATTCCTTAAGTAATTTTAAAAGCAGCCACGAAAGCAGCTTATAATATTCTGACGGAAAAATCTACGAGAAAGCTTTGAAAATTGTCTTATTGGCTTATTTTGCTGAAAATCTCCAAAATTTGCCTCTGTGACGTTATGGAACTTATATTCAATTCTAAAATCGATGCTGATATTATTTTATCGGTTGATAAAAAGAAAATTGTTTATGGTTGTGTTTGCGTTTTAATTTTTTTTTTTTTAAAAGTTTTGGCCAAAAAAAACATTGTAGCTACAAAACCGGAAAAAGGTTTTGCACCCCAAGCCAGAAACCGCTTTGACCTGCAAAAAAACCCACTTTTTTGATCTTAAAGCGCAAATTACTATTTTAGAAATTTCACTGTTTTTTTTTAATGTTAATATGTTAAATTTGATTAAAACACTGCCCAAAAAAATTTACGGAATACTTTTTATAAACTAAGTAAAATAAAAGCTTAAAGGTCTTGTAAAAATACGTAATTCATGTCAGATAAAATTTCTTGTAGCTTTTATAGTTTTTGAGATATTGACGTTTTAACAATTTTACAGCTCTGTCAGTCGAATCGTATGTTATCTTGTTGATTAATTAGTAGTTTTAATTTAAGGTTTGTTTAATGCGCGGAATTGTCTTACCAAATACCATTTGTGCTCAGATTTTAAGCCGGATATTTTTGCCTAGTTTTAAATCTTTGTTGTTTTGTTAAATTTTCAAAAGCAAATAATGGGCAAGTTTTTAATTGCATCGATGGATCCAGCGCATTAAGCGCTAATTCATCAAACCGTTTTTAAACTATCACTGGAGAGTCCGATGGATTCCATTAAAGCGTTTTTATAAAATACTTGAGCAAAAAAATATAAATAAATACGGAAGAGAAACACAACAATCAGCTTAGTATTGACAGTTTTAGAACAAACAGCGAGCTTTTTTTAACATTTCGTTTAAATTTGTTCCATCAGAACTTCGCATGACGTCATTTGACGTTCAGCGCACTTTTTATCGATGGAATAAAGAACTTGCCCAATATTCGAAACTTAGCAAAAAATATCCTGCCAATTCTGAGACCTTATGGTACTACCTATGATACTCTTTTGTTATCTATTTGTTTGGTTTTTTTTTAGTTTTGTAGTTTTTGTTATTATATTTCCAGTATTTCCATATATTACCTATGTTTCGTGATATATTTTCAGAATTTTTTCATTACTCATTATGAGTAAAAGATAAAGGATTATAACGGTTTTCAATAAATTTTATTTGTCTATGTTGTTTTGAAGCAAAGTAACTTGTACTGGTCAACATTTGATCTACTGGGAAAGCCAAAACGATTAGGTGCTACTAGGGTTTTTGGAGTCGCTGATTACGATGAAAGGGTCGGTTAACCTTTTTTTACTATCTTTTTAGAAAATGTTATTTTGCTCCCTTTTTTGGGGAAGAAGAATTTTTTTTTATCTTGGGTCAGTCCACGAAGGCTGATGCCTAAGTACTAAGGTACCGTGGGTGTCTTAAGTGTGGTGAGAGGGAGTTTGTTCACACAGGACTTAAATATTTGGAGATTGGGAGGAGAAGGAAAAACTTCTGCGGGCAGCAGGTTCCACAGTCTTGACACTCTAGGGATAAAGGAACGAAGAAAGCGGGAAGTTCGGGGCTCTCTAACTGAACTGTAAAAGGATGCATAAAAGTTGCACTACGTGTTGCTCTGTTGGGAGCCGCCAGAGAAGGAATTATACTGGAATTAGTAAGGGGATTTTTAAAATTGGGAGAAATATTGGTTAGTAAAGAAGCAAAATATGATTAGGTACTTACCAGATAATACAGTGATCTTTTTGGGGGGCTCAACAAAAGAAGTATCTTCGTGACTTCTTTTTGATGGGCCGCAAAACAGTGTTGGAACTGCATGATCATAAAGACGCTTTAAGTCAGCTGTAGTTTTATACACAAATTTACTTTCAAAGTGATTTTCGCACAATTTATAATTCGTGGTATTCTTTTGCAGAAGATCTTCTGTTCCAGCAGATTAAGCCAAATTTTGATCTGAAGTAAACACAAAAAAAACATTTGGGTCTATTGACAATAAACTCAAATGCGATTTAGCACTAGGAAACTTACTTTAGAAATATCGAAAATTTGATTTATATGTATATTGGTCGAAAACATTTTATATTTTTAACTAAACCTCTGTATTCTGGTACTTATATTTAACTGTATTTGTACGAAAATTCAGCTCAGAAATTCCAACCGTTTGTAAGTAAAAAGGCTATGATAAACAGCATCGACTTATTTTATAAAATGTGACCCGTTTATCAAATTTGTAGAAAAAGCCAATTTTTAATTATAGGAAATAGTATTATCAAATACATACCTTACTTCATTCTTTGGAAATCTAAATAGCAATGTTTTCCCACCACTCCTTTCAGAGCAGTGCAAATAAATACATTTAAATCCAGGCATTTTCAAAATACAAGCGGGAAGTTCGGGGCCTCTCTAACTTAACTGTAAAATGATGCATAAAAGTTGCACTACGTGTTGCTCTGTTGGGAGCCGCCAGAGAAGGAATTATACTGGCCAACTCCTCTGAGCAGAAGCCGTGAAAATACCTATAGAAGAGCGACAGATCCTTTACAGCTCGACGGTGGGCAAGAAGCGGAAGCCTTTCTGTGAGCGTTGCATCATTAATAAGACGAACGGCTCTTTGTTGTAGGGGACGCCATTCCCCAGACATGAGAACAATATTCTAAAGAGGGTCTGATTTGGGATACGTACAGAGTGTACAGATTGGAAAAAAAGAAATATTTCCTGGCTCGGAAGAGGAATCCAAGCTTTTTGAAGCTGCCGAGGCTATGGATGTAATGTGTTTGTGCCAGTTGAGGTTATTCTCAACTGGCACAATAGCATTTTTCTTTATAGGGAGGACAATTATTTACTTAAAAGGCCCCTCCAAATGAAATGTGAGGAGGATGCATGAAAATGCACTGTATAATTAGTTATTGATTAAAGTAACCATGTATTTATTTTGTATGGTATAAATAATTTTGCGTGTCAACTTTATAAAATCAAAAGACAATACCTTCCAACATTTCCGTGACATCTGTTCAACATTTAATGAAACATCTATATTTAATTGCTTTTCTGTAACGTAATTTTTATTATCCGTTACGTTAAATGTTTAAAACTAAGTAAAACAAAGCTTATTCTTTAAAAGACAATATGGATTTAATTTTTATTTATAATTTTTTTCCCACAAATAACACCGGTACTCTGTATTATGCTCTTAAATAATAACAAAAGAAATATGCATTATTCTGTTTTTAATAGACAATTTTTAAAAAATAAATAATATTGACAAAGCTATAGTGGAGTTTTATTTTGCTTGGTAGTATTTTTATTTTTTTATCTTAGAACAGTGCACTAAGACCTGTATACAGTCTGTCATGATGCTAGGTTTTTGGATGCTTAATCAATTTTTCATTAGTTTTATTAACAGTGTAAATGTATTTATCAAATCTAGTATCGATAATTCAAATATCTGGCGACAAATCTTGTAAAAATTTTGTAAAATTGGTTGAACTTCGTGTGTTTTCGTAAACAACAGATAGTATATTTTTAAGTCGTAGCTTTAAGAGTGGTTTTCAGTTATCACTTGAAAACGATTAAAGAAACATACTTACGTTGGGTATCAATTAACAATTTAAAAAAATGGAAAGTCCAAGATAATGGTGGTATTAAAACTTGGTTGGTTTAATTGGTTTAAGACATTTTTAGACATTAGGACTACATCATCAAACTTTATACAAATATATCATCGCTCCAAAATAATATCTGATCTAAATCTTCCGGAGGAAGGTAAATACCACTGCACCTAGACCTCGGTAGGTCCTTTGTACCTTCTTTTGTAGCCGGGAGATTTACTGCGTCGTCCAACCAAGGAAGTTTAAAGGTGTATGCAAGCCCAATACTGTAGAACAAAATTGTCCAGCCGTGCAGGGCAGCGGGAATAGGGGGATTGGCCCCGCGGAGTTTGCGCAATGAATAGTAGGTCAGGGCCGGACTTCCATCATTCTTTGTTACTATTTATAAAGTTGCCATCATCAAATGTCAAATTCAAGCATTCACTGTTTCCATTATTTTTTGTTCAAAATTGTTGGTTATTAAACGATAGTACCATAGAATATTTAAAATTATTGTGTAATATTGGATTTTATATCATCTGATATAATATTGAAAGAATAGATGGCGCCACTTTACAGCCTTCTATTTAAACGGTCGATATTTTTGGGAGTTTTGTATTTTTACCAAAAATCTTTGTAAATAAATAAAAACACGATTTCAAACATTGTATGATAGTTTCATGTACTTGTCACCAATTTTGTGATAAAAGAAGGGCAAGATAGTGTAAATGAGTTTAATCTAATCCTAAGATTCTGGTTGTACATTAAAAAGTAGAAAATTTTTATAACTGCTTTTTAGGCATATACTTTTCACTAATAACAAACATTCATGAGACAAAATAACAGTGGTTAAAAATGTTTAGTAACCTTTGGTACCTAGGTATCCATTGTAACAGTATCCGTTAAATATTATGTGTCTACAGTATGTCGAGCTTAAAAAGTTGATAATGTAAGTTTAAGAAACCAAAAATCAATTTTTTTTTAAACAAATACAGAAAAAGCAAAAAGGACAACATAAAACTGTACTTTCTTTCATTTAATTAGAGGGACCTGTATATATTAAAATTTGCCTGGTCTGCCCAGTAATTAATAATTTTGATTCTTTAAAAGAATGTACTAAATTATTAAATGAAATAACAGTACTTAAATGTAAACCTTATTTCTTTTAAATAATCCACAGAAATACACAAACATTGTGGAAATCATCTAAAAGATAGGTAAGATTGCCTTACTTTCCTCACTGCTATTTCCTATGAAATTTTTATTTTCTATTATTCATAATTGATATATTATTATTTATTCGGTTACCTAACATTACGTCTCATAAGAAGCACCTAATTTAAATTTAAGAAATACTTAGCTAAAGTTAAAAATGCCGGGTATGTTACCCTTGGATTTGCAAGGCAAAACCATACAACCTCTAGTCATTTTGTTACGATATTATAAGTAACAAAAATAAAACAAGAATTATAGTCATTTATAAACATAATCCAAATAAGACGGTTTTTATCAATAAAAACTCTGCAACCACAAAATATAATCACACAAAGCAAAACAATCGAAACTAATACGGCGCAAAGGGCACAAACCACAACGACGGTTGATGGAACAGCGCGGATATAGTATCATACGCGCCGTGAGCGCTTTGCTACAAAAACGGTGTTCCGGCTCTCATAAAAGTATAATGTGTTGCCTAACTACAGAGTGTGTAAGTAGATAACACATTAAATTATTTCGTGGAATTTTGTTATTGCGCAGAATCGGCGGGGCCAACTCTGACAGTTATTTTCATACTGGGCTGGACATTTTTTGATCGAATGGGCCATAGCATTGGGCTTCCATACACCTTTAAACTTCCTTGCGTCCAACCTATTGATTTAAAATAGTTACTGACGTCTTTATCTGGAATCTTTATAATTTGGGCTAATAGAGGCCAGGTTATGCCCAGCATGCTGTTTCGTTGTCAGGCGCGACAATCGCAAAGAATATGTTCCACGGTCTCGTTTTCTTGCTCACAGCCTCTGCATGTTAGTTAGAACGCCCGTTAGTGCTCGGAGGTTCCTTTTGGACATCGTAAGGCTTCTCTTCGCTATTACCTTATCTGGATAGTTCAGCTGTCTTCAGAATAATAGTAAGATAAATTAACATTTTTAATTTTTGTTTTTTTTTGATATACTGATAAGGTTTTCTGCTTTTTTTGGGTAATCTACTCGAAAAAGATGAAATGCTATTTGTTACCTTCCCATAAAGTTTGTCTTGATATACTTATTTTGACTAAAATTCTGAATAATACAGAAATAACACCAAATATCTTTTAAACGGACTTGGAAAATTTTATTCTTTCAAAGAATTATACAAAAACCTTTTGAAATGTTTTTGTATTACAGCCAAACTTTAAGAAATCATTTGTTTGTTGTCTTCATTTTTAACTTGCTCGTATGTCATATACTGTAAATCAAAATGATGCTTTTTAAAAAATGAAAATAAAAATGAAACTAAATAAATATCCACAGCTCCAGCAGGTTTACAACGAAAGACCAAAAATAACCTACAAGAAAATACCAAGAAACTTTACTTTCCTTATTTACAGACATACCAAATGATCACCATTAGCCATAATTCAAAAATTTTTTAAAATTAAAAAAATTTTTTAAAAAGTTTTTTAAATTTTGGATTTACAAAATTTATTTATAAAGTTATTATTCAAACTAAAAAATTTTTTTTTTTTTTTTATAAATTTATTTATAAACCTAAAAAATTATTTTTTTAAACCCCTAATTTTTAAAAAATATTCCCTTTTCGTTTTGTTTACAAAAATTTTTTTTTTTTTGGGTAAAAATAAATATATTTTTTATAAAATATTACATTTTAATATAATTTTAAGTTTTTCTCTTTTTATGGTGTAGGCAAAAACTAAAAAACCCAACTTTCACAAAAAAAACTTAAAGTAAAATAAGTTTGTTGTTTCGTAAAAACAAGGACCTCTTGAATAAAAAAGAAGAATTTAATTTTGAAATTTATTTTGGGTTAAAATAAATTAAAATAGGTTTTAAAACAATTTTACTATCAAAAGTTTACTGTTCCTATATTTTGTTATTTATCACGCCTGAAATATAATTGGGGAAAAAAAGCCGCGGCCAGAACTAAGGGCTTTTAAATTTGTCTAAATTAAACCTACGTTTGACTAAGCCAATGGCAGAATTGCGGCCTAAACGGAAAAGTTTACTGTCCCTACTTCTAGTAATTTATCACGTTTGAAATATAATGGGGGAAAATAAAAAGCCGCTTTAACTAACCAGAACTAACCATAACCGACCAGAACTAAGGGCTTTTAAATTTGTCTAAATTATTCCTAAGTAGAAGTTATTAACAAAAATGAAATAATTTTCAATATGGTATTTATTGGTTGGTTATTTGGGTCGTCACTATGGACGGTGTACGAAAAGAGAAGCATAAAATTAATTAAATAATTCAGTGTACGAAACGAGAATATTTCAGGTAAATTTCTGAATTATACGAAACGCGAGTATACGAAACTAGAAAACAACATCTCAAAAGTGTTTTTTTATTGTCTTACTATTATTCCATGAGAAACGATATATCGAACACCTCGCAATAAATAAATATAATAATATTATTGTATTTTACAGAAGTCCGTTTTTATTTAAAAACAAAAAGTTGCAAAAGTAAATGGTTCCGTAAAGCGAATATACATGGTCTTCAGTATTCCAGTCCACATACATACCAGGCATGCCTTAGTACAAAAGAGTTATGGACTATTTCATTGTAACAGAATGGTATTCCTGGTTTTTACAGGAAATAAATGGTGCTACAAGAGCTAATTAAAAAGGTATTTGCTAGGTTGTGGCGCTTGCGATATAATTACCCAGATATGCTGATGTCTTTTGTAAATGACATTGTACAGGTACCTATAAAGATTATTCTAAAATTAGTATTTTATTTAAAAAAAACTAACGAACATATGAATATTGAATTATTTTTCATATTTAGAAAAAAATCCGAAATTTAATGTTTCATATGAATTATTGAAATTAACTTTTCTCTACAAGAGTTTGTATTTCTTTTTATTGTCTTTTAATTATTGGGTTGTTTAAATTAATAACATTTTTGACTTATCATACACATGTACTGTAATTCTATTGTAACGTGTGGACGAACTATTTTTATTTAACAGTGACATATTTAATAATAGCATATTATAAGCGTAGAGTCATACCTTTGTCTATGTCACTTAAAGCAGTGAAATCAAAGATAAATATACCGTTTAAAACTCACTGGAACACAAAAACCACGTAAATTAAAAAAAAAAAAACCATTTAATTATTTTATGTTAAAGCCAAGTCCAAGTTCTACTTGGACATGTTTATAGTGAATAAATACCAATAACTTTACTTCTAACATCACATTCACTCATTCACTGTTTTTATAATCGATCCTATTATCCAAATAACACCCAAATCTATTTTTGTCAAAATTATTCGTTTAATTTGGCCAATTATCAACAATGTTCAATAGTAGCCATAAGTTATTTATGTGTGAACCAATAATATTTTTAACTAATCGTGTACACATGTGCCCAGAAAATTTCGAATTTTTTACAAAATTAATTTTTTTAAATGTTTTTTACCGATGAAAGGCAGAGTTAACGATAATCAAACCAACGACTGCTACTGGTATTGCGTACAACCAGCTTACTGTAAGAGTGACGTCCCATGCTGCGCGCGCAATCGGTCTTTTGCTATAGAAAGACAACCTCGTTCACAACACAAAAAGTAAAAACAACAGAGAGCTAGGCTTCAACCGCTCATAGCGCTTAACCCCGGAAGAAGGGCCCCACTAATTGACGTAAGTGTCTTCTTGATCCCCGAGGCTTAAAATCAAGGGATCTATGAGCCCTATCTGTCCAATAAAAATCTTTTTTTCTTTTTTTATTTCTGAGGGAAATAAAAAGGGAGTTTTAGGCTGGAATAAAATAGATATGTACGGTCATTTATGGTGTCTTCAAGGAATATTGGTCCAATGACTTGATCGCCAAAACTGACTTCTTAAACATTAAGTTTTTAAGGACGCTGGGTGTGTGTTTATTGCATCCAGTGAGGGTTTTTTTTTTTAAGAAAACTTTTATTTATATTCTTTTTCTTGCTTTCTAGATTGACGAAAGGCAAAAGTGGATAGTGCTGGGTGTGTGTTTCTTGTATCCAGTGAGGGTTTTTTAAAAAACATTTATTTATATGGGGTTTTTGAAGTTAGGAGTTGGCTCCTCCACTTTTTGTGATCAACATACGTCACTGCTAAAAGTTCTGTTTCTGTGAAAAAATGTATACCGATTTTAAACAATTTGTAACAAAACTTGTCCTTTTCAACCCCCTGGTAATTATCATTTTCACTTCTAAGAAATCGATTTTTTTGGGTTTTTGTTGGTATTACAGTCACCTTTAGGTAGTCATTGTGAATTGTGACTAGGGTTCATGATTTTTGAGCTTATCAATTTCTCGGGTCTCGAGAATTCTAAAGGCTAATATCTCGGGTCTTCGGGGGTTTCAAAAATTTATTTTTAAAAGGGTTTCATATTCTTGGGGTTTCCAAAAGTGATTAAGTAACAAATTCAGTGGTTTCCTCTCAAATAAAAGTATAAAAATAATTATAAGACTTTTATTCATAGTCTTAAAAACAATTAGCTTCTTTTTTTTTAAAAAAAACAAAAAAAAAGCTATTCGGGTTTTTTAAACATATATCAATCAAAACACAAGCACAGCTTTAAAAACCCATTATTGGCCAACAAAGAAAAAAAATATTTTCAAATTTTTTTTTTTTAAAACTCGTTAAAAAAAAATGAAACTAAGATTTTTTTTTAAAAAAATACATAATATTTTTAAAAAAAATATACATGGGGGAAATACGCACCTTTGGCCAAAAAACAGTTAACATTATAAAGTAAAATTATATTTTTTTTGAAAGGCTTCAAAGCAATCAGGATGCAGATGCACGTTTTTTTTTTGCACATATAAATTGTATTACTTTTGCAAAAGCGGCATTTCTTTCTTGCACTGTTAGCTTCTCTAATTATGATATGCCCCGATATTTTGTAAAACCCTTATATCGCCTGGTAATCCCAAATTTGGGGGGTCTACCAAAATGATGAGCTGGCTCTTGCTGAATTTGAAACTTCTTTTACTGTCTTCTTTTTTTCCCCGCTGTATTTTAGCAGAATCGTGCTAATGTCGAACGGAATTCAAGTTGACCAATATTTTTTTTCATGCGCGATATTAAAATTTTTCCCCAACTGTTTACCACCATACTATCAATAAGATTTGTAAACTGGCCACCACCTTTTTTTGCCCCCCGGTAGTTGGCAATACCATTATCGTGGAGGTCCCCCCCAAATGTCGATTGTATTGTTGAATGACATTTGGTTGATTGTTTAAAAACCCCTTTTTTTCCCCCTTCGGTTGTAATTTTTAAAAGCCTGTGTAAATTGGGAAAAATTTTTAAAAAAATTCGTCATTGATAAAAACCCCAGAATTGTCATTCCATCAAAGGTGACAAGAATATTCAAGTTTCCCCCAAAAGCAGATGAAAAAGTGCCTCTAGCTGTTTTTGACAGGGTTTTTTTTTGTCGTCAATTGGACATTTCCCAGTCCGGTTTTCTCTTACCGTACCAGCCGAAAAAGCCCCCGTTTTCTCCCAATTTTTAAAAAAAGGGGGGTATGACTTGAAAAAGTTATCAAAAAATATTTTGTGCTGTGCTGGTTTTTTCCCCCCAAGCAGAAGGTCCAATACAACTCGTGATCCTAATGGGCCCCAAATTTTTTCTTTTTTCGCTGCCTTTCCACCGTATGGAATAAATTGGAATAGGTAGCCCGTATCGGGCAAAGGCACCATAGCTTGAAACCAAATCCCTGGTTTACCACGAATAAACATTTTGCATGAGTGCCGACCAAAATATGGCACCATTTCTTCATCTTTGCAAGTTTTTCCCAAAATTTTTCCCCAAAAACTGTATTTTTTTCCTATTTATAACCCCCAAAAAGGGCAAGTTTTAAAAAATTGCCCCCCCTTATTCAGAAAATTGTTGTCTGAAAAGGGGGAAATGTTTTTGAAATTGACCTGAACTTATTACGACTCATGTTTTTTTTTTTTCGCACCTCCTTGTCCTCATCTTTTGACCAGTACATTCCCGTTTTTTGGGAGTTTATAAAACCCAACAGTATAAAATATTCCAAGATACTTCTTTAGGTCTACTTCCGTAAGCTCAAACTCGTGGCGGTTGTTTTGAGATGCATAAGTATTTGAAAAAAATTTTTTTAAAATTATCAATTACTTCCTTGTCGAAAAATAAAAAAAAATTTCAAGGGGGGACTTACCGCCATGTTCGAAATACTATATTTTCGATATTTCGATTATCAACGCTTCAGGCACAGTGGAATAAGCGGTTGAATCGGTTTTCTTCCAGTTGGAAAAAAACCCGGGTTAAGCTTGGTACCTTTTTTTTGGGGTTTTTTTCTTCTTACGTTTAAAAGCGCTTGAGGCAACTTTTTTTTTCGGAATCAAAATCACCATATTTTTCTTGAATTTATATGTTTTTCCCCCCAAAATCAGTATTTAAATTTTGTTCTCCAATTAAATTTTTCGATGTCTTCTTCATCCGTCATTTCGTCTGGTTCTGGCGGGAAAAAAAAACATCAATCGATTCAGCATTTAAAAAACTAAGTCTTCCTCTAATTCGGCGAGTAATTCCTTTGTAGTAAGTGGTCTTTTCATTTCCCATTTTTTTTTTGTTTACTGCAAAAAAAAACAAAACTGTACGACTCCAATAATTTTTTTTCGATTCTCGCACCACTAATACATTATATAAATAAAAAAACAACCTCATTTTTTTTTTCCCCAAAGAAAAAAAAAAAACTGGGGCCCCCATATCAAAAAGTTTTGTAATGCTGCACAGACTGCACTTTTATTTTAAAAACCCCCTTTGCCCATAACTACTTATTCAAAGACAGCCAGAAACTAACTGATGAGATCGGTGAATCGCCTGTCACAACTCGTCGATTTTACAACGTGGAACGTGGGACCCCCTGACTTCCCCCCGGGAACCCTGCGGCAGCAAGGGTACCTTATCGGCCAAAAGGGGGGGTATACGCATCCCCCACATACTACTTCAGATTGCCCATGTCGTTTTGGAATTAGAAGTAAAAAAAGTGTCTAGGTGTCAAAAGTAAAAATATATTTTTTTTTTTTTTGTAGGTAAAAAAAATTTTTGGGGGAAAAAATTATGACAAAAATAAATATGAATTTGAATTTTACCGAGAAGATAATTTATTAAAAAATTTTCTTCAATGGAAAAACAAAAATCCATCAATTTTTTTATTGGGAAAAAAAAAATAAATAAAATATTGGGGAAAAAAAAAAGGGGGCCCCTTAATATGAGATAAAAGATATCATTTTTTTTGGGCAGAAAAAAATTTTTTTAAAAAGGGGGCTAGAAGCCACCTTTGGCCAATAATGGGTTAAAAAAAAAAAAAATCAACTTAAAATTTCTACTTCTTTTTTTTAAAAAAAACAAAAAAAATTAAAAAAAAAATTTTAAATAAAAAAGTTAACTTTATCCTAACTTATAATTAAATTACAATCACAGCACCATTTTGGCATGTTAATTTAAAAAAAAAAACAAATGAAATTTTCATCAGGGTCTTGGTCATCACATTGTTTTTTTCGTCAATAATTTGCGGTCTGGGGTTTTTCATTAGATATATTAGATTCATCATGGTTATCAGTGCTGCTGGCTTCATCGGAGCTGCTGAGTTCATCATCACTGCTGTTCGAGGCTTTCCCCAGCAGCTGTAACTACTGATTTTTTTTTGCAAAATGTGTAAAAAAATAGCAAAAAAGGTTTACACATAGAACCATTTCAAGGGTTTCCCCCCTGCCAAACTTTTTCAAAATTTTTTGGGGCCCTCGCTTTTTTCGGCAACAACATCACTCTCAAACTTCAAAAATTTTCCCGGGGGATTCTTGGCGGAAAATTTGGGAAATTTAAAAACCCCAATTGGACATTTAAGTGGTCTTTATTTCATTTTTTTTTTTTTGGTACGTGGCAGTTGGAGCTGGGAAAACTCATCTCTTTTAAAATTTGGGGTTCGAATTTTTTTTCTAAATCGATTCGTTTGATTCATTTATTCGTTCTAAAGTTCTTCCTTTTGGACTTTTTTTATGACGCGATCGGACTAGGTCGGTTTTTTTATTTTATGTTTTTAATAAAAACACAAAATGTTAAAAGTTATCTTAAATAAAGAAATAATTTACTTTTATTTGATTTTTTTATAAATTATTATTTAACAAATATATTTAGAACAAACATTAAACAAAATTGAAAAACCTATAAAGGGTACCAGCAAATTACGTCTTTGTTTAAACGAATAGTTAGAACAAATAAAAAAAGTTCTTTAATTGCCAAATATATAGCCAAAACTCATTCGAACCAAACAATAGGGCAAAATTTTTTGCTTATTTTACCCCTCTGGTAAAGTGAGCAACCCAAATATACCAGACCTCCATTTGCCAGGTCGTAGCAAAAAAGCCCAATTTTTTATCATAAAATACGAATCTTTGAATTCAAAAGGCCGATTCTAGGTGATAAACAAAAACAAATCACCCAAATCGTGTGTTTATCGAGAGTGATCGATCAAATGACCAAAAAAATTCAATCTTTGAAAACAGGGAAATAATATTCAATCAGTGCTGATTTTGTTCTTTAAACGAATTGTTCGCGAATGACACACCTCTAATCTCTATAGTTTAACAAAAAATTAGGGGCATACATTTTGCATCTAACAACAGTTTACTAATTGCACCAAACCCAAAGGTTTCATGCATAATCAAACCGAATTAAGATTAATTACAAAAAGGATCGTAAAGATAAAGTAATCTTTATTCATTCATAACCATTTAGATAAACATGGGAAAAATTTTTTTAAAAAATCTTTTGTTTGCCTTTAAGGGAAACATTTTAGTTCAGTTACTCATCATTTTAATGTGGAACAAATAAGAAGTTTTTTCTCGAAAAATTTGAATTAAGGGTTTTTTTTAACCGCATTACAAATCACGAAAGCTAACTTTTTTTTTTGATAAATTTATTTATGATTTATTGATATTTTTATTTTGGGTACTAAAAATTGTTTATATACAGGTGCTTTTATTATGAAAAGGTCGATTATTTGCTAAACTAAGGCCCAATCATTTACCAGGAAAGTTTCTTAGATATTCTACCATCCGTCCAAAATGTGGTGAGCCCATCTTGTTGAAACCATATTTTTTTCAGCCGAAAAATTGGGGTTATTAAGGGGTTTGGGAATAATCGTTTAGGTTTTGAACAAATTCTCTGAAAAGTAATAAAATCGTTCAGAGTTCAAATTTTTTTATAAAATAGGTCCTATGACGTTTCAATAATTCCCCTTAAAAAATTTTTTTTGTGGTCGTTTAAAAGAACTTGTTCCATCCAATGTGGGTTTTTGACAATATCTACAGGTTCGATCGAAAAATATACAAACCCTTGATTCACGAAAAAAAATGTGGTTGAAAAGTTACATTTTGATTTTTTTTATCCATAAATGATTTCGCAAAACTGAATTCTGATTAAAATTGTCTCACTCAATTCTTGTAACAATGAATTTTATTGGTTAAAATTTTTTTGAATTTTTTGAATGAAAAATTGACTCATAATGATTAAAAAGCCCGTTTTTGTGTCGATTTATTAAATTTTTTACCACATCTACCGGGCATTTAGAGAATTTTTCATTATAACGCTACGGTTTTTTCCACTTTTTTTGGGCAAACTTCAAAACCTCCAGTTTCTAAAACGCTGCAATGTTTTAAAGTTGAATTTTGGTTATAGTTCCCCATCTGGATGCAATCAATAAAAATATTCACCACTGTAAACTCCGTTCTATCGCCATACCCTATCATCCTAAAATTTCAATGCGCTTGGGATCATAAAAATCCAAATTTTTAGGGGAAAAATTTTTCACAAATTGTAAATAAAAGTTTTTTTAAATTCAAAAGGTTTTTGCAAAACAACATTGTTAGGAGTAAATATTTTCGGGACTTAATGGACTGAAAATTAATGAAATTTAAAAATTTATTTTGGGAAAAAGATATCGAAATCGATTTCGAAAAGGGTTAAGATTCTAGTGTGCCCATTTTTTTTGAATTTGTAAAATAAATTTGAAAAAATAAATAATATAAAAAAGTAATTAAAATAAAATTTTTTTGGGACCTTCCAGTTAACTAACCCCGTATACTGTGCAGTGAATAGATTTTAAAAGCCCAAAAAAGTTTTTTTATTTACATTCTTCTTGTTATTTTCCTTTAGCAAATAATCGACGTTCCCAGTAAGGCAATCCCATGTATATATATATATATATAATATATATATATATATATATATATATATATATATATATATATATATATATATATATATATATATATATATATATATATATATATATATATATATATATATATATATATATATATATATATATATATATATACAGGTGGTCCGATTTATAATCGAGCCCTTTTGGCAGCGTATATACTTAAAATATTAAGAAAATAATTAAACCAACAAAAATACAGTTTCGACTGTAAAAAAGGCGTTAAAGTCTTTCAAAAATAATTTTTTTTTATTTTTAAAAAAAACTTTTGTTATCACTTTCATATTTTTACATATTATCATTACCCAAAAAGGAAAAAGTATAGCTTTTGATTAAGGATTTTCTGTTAAAGCAGGCATTCGAGCGCGATTAAAATATTTTAACAAATTAAAAATATTAATTGTTTTTTAAAAGTTTTAATTGCATACCTGATGGCTGAACAAAATTGCACAAATTACGTCTTGACACTTTTTGCTACCATTAGCCTTTAGAGATTTTAAAAAAATTTTGTTTAAAACACATAAGAAAATAACAAATTACATACAATTAACAACAGAAAAAAATGCATTATAATAATTAAAAAGGAACGCTTATAATAAATAAAAAAAATATCATTCAAAAAATTATCTATATTATTTCGTCAATGCATTCCGATAGCTTTTTTTTTTTTTCCCTTTCTTTTTTTTTCCCCAAATTAACTGTGCTTTTGATTTGATAAATTATTTTTAGCAAGGGCATGTTCAAAAATATTTTTCCCCCTTGAAATTGTTGTAGAGTAAACTAAGTTTCTTCGACTTGATAGGTAGCAACTACTTAGACGTTTATTTCTTTGGGAATTTAAATTTTCTTCTCGGTTTCTCTCATCTCTTTTTAATAACGTTTCTTTTCTAATCCCAAATTTTGGGAAAAACGATGCATGTTAACAAACACTTGAGCGTCTTCATTTGGAAACTTTCGCACTGAAGCCTTCCCAAATTTCGTTGAAAAAAATTTAATTAAGTGAATATCGCATATTCAGCATAAAAAGTTTGGCATTTTTAAAAAATACACAACTTGACAATCAAATCCCATAGAAAGATGTACAATTGTAATTATTATTGTGTTATTATTTTAAAGCTTCATTTCTATTTGTGTGAAAATTGAAAACCTTTTTATATGCGTTTTTTTCATATTTTGGGTGCTATTCTAAAAGCCATTTATCTCAACGACTAATGGTTACGAAAAGTGTTAAGAGGAAATTTGTTCAATTTTGGGTTTAGGATGGGGATGCAATTAATATTTTAAAAACAAGGGCCACATTTTTTAAAAATTTTTTAAAAATTTAAATCGCCCATGAACGCCACTGTTTAACAAAAACCCTTTAAACGAAAGCAAAAATTTGCCTTGATAGAAGATATGGTAAAAATAAAAGTGATATTTTTTAGAAGTTTTTAAAATGAAAAAAAAATTATTTTTTAAAGACTTTGCCTTTTACAGCCGAAAAATGTATTTTTCCAAAAATAGGTTTAAAAGTATTTCTAATATTTTAAAATACTTAATACGCTGTTGAGTCTCCGGGTTATAAAAAGACACTTTATATATATATATATATATATATATATATATATATATATATATATATATATATATATATATATATATATATATATATATATATATATATATAATATATATATATATATATATATATATATATATATATATATGACGAATTCCATAAAAATTTTTCACCTTTAATTTTTAAACCCCCAAAAATTTCAAAATTGCTTTTTTTTAAAACTAACCGCCTAAATATTTTTTTCACTTAGGGCCCATCAATCCTATACAACCCAAAAAAAAGTAAAAGGGGATTTTTTTTTCCACTAAATATTTTTTTGCAAAAGGATATTTTCGCTGTCTTTTACAAAATTTTTTAAGACCAAAATAAAGATCTAAATGAAAAAAAGGGAAAATCGGTACCTAGTTTTGGAAGATCCCGGGAAAACAGCTTAACTTTTTAAATAGCTTAAACTATTAAGATGTTTTGAACCCCTCCGGCAATGCCATTTACGCAATCTACCCGAATTTCGAGAATCGACCTCTTTTAGGTGAGCACAACTACTATAGGGACAATGGCTTCCTTTTTAATTCTTTCTATGCAACTCCGCTTATTAAACCCAAAGTTCGTTCAAAAGCTTAAGGGGTTATTTAAAACCAAAAGGGCCCTTTTTTTAAGGGTTGGTCCAATTTATGAAACGACCTTGTAGGGAGGACAAATTACTATCTAATCTAAAAATTTATGGCATGGACGGTTTAATTTTTAAAACAGTGTAAGTTAATGGAAATTCGAAAACTAGAATAAATATTGAAAAATAATGCGAGTACCTGAACCTGAGAAATTAATTCAAAATGTTTTTTTAATATATACCTAAACCAAATACCAAAAATATCCAAATTCCCCCAGAGCCCTGGTAGGGGAAATATTTCGTCCAGTTTCCCGTAAATTTTGAGCAATTTTTGAAACTAAAAATCCCGGGAGAGAAAAAAGATTTTATCTGGACTTAGTCAAAAAACACTAAAAGAAAATATTAGTGTTTACTTGTTTTTTTTAATCCACAAATTTCAAAGTTTTGGTCAAAATTTGCCCAGAGGTAAGAATTGGAACAAATTTAAAAAGCAATAAATGCATGGGGAACACAAATAATTTCATGGTATTACCCTATTAGCATTTTCCAAAAACAGCATATATAGCGGTGTACATTTACCATTTTCCTCTACGACAAAAAGGTTGCGAGAAAAAACAGAATAAAATACATGTCAGGGGTTTTTCGTTTGTAAAGGGTCATACGTTTCCCGGGAAACTGGAGTTATACGAAAAACACGATTAAAACTTATTTGTTGTAAAGATCTTCTCTAAAAAATTTTTAAAGTTTATATGTTTTATACAAGATGCGACACAAAGTCTTGTTTAATAAACACCTTTATTTACTTTGACCGCCTTTAAACATAATAACGATATAGATGGATGACAAATACAGGTCCATTAAAAAAGGGTGCGATGTCGACAAGATTTGGCGTTTATAGGAACAAAAAACCAAAGTCAAAATTGGGCGCCAATCAGCAAAAAATCGGAAATAACCAGAAAAAAAAAACGTACATTTGCGAGGGAAAACCCAAACTACCAAATGTTTGGACAGTTTTTATATAAACTAAAGAGATATAAAAAAATTATAAACAAAAAAAAAAGGTTTTTTAATTTTCAATAAAAAAAGTTAATACTTTTTTTTCAAAAGGGATAAAAAAAGGAAAAAAAAAACGAAAGTTTTTTTTTAACAAAAATTTTAAATTTTTTTTTTATTTTTAAATGATTTTTTTTTTTTGGTTTTAAAAAGTTTTTTTTTATTTGTAGGGTAGGGTAAGTGGGAGGTTTTTTTAGCCTCCACTGCGACGTGTTTATTTAGTTTTTAAATTTTTTTTATTTTTCTCAAGATCAATTTTAAAACAGCAGGGTTTGAGAGAGTTCTTACATCTCCTCCTTCCGTCGCTACCAGATAAAATGTTCTGGTGTGGGCCGGGTTTTCCCGGGGAAGAAAGACGATTAGATCCGCCCGGCCCTCTCTCCCGGTCTGGGGTACCAGGCCTTTATTATAAAGAATCCCTTCGCCGCATCTCCGGCTTTTCCCCGAAAAAGGTCCATCCGCTTCGTAAGCCAGGGGAACTTTTTTCCTATAAAGGGTCTGGGCGGGTTTTTTGTTGAAAACTGAAAACTTCCTAGCACCGGGTTTTTGGGATGATTAGCCCTTCTTTTGAATCAGGGCCGAGACTTAGGGGGCAATTTTTGAAACTTTTGTCGGCACCTGATGCTTGTGACTTTGGGGCTCCTTAAACGATCTATCGGGGCAGCGAATTTTCACTTTTTATGAAAACGTTTTTGCCCCCTTTCTGCTTCGTTTAGGAAGAAGCACACGGAGAGCCCAATTACTGGAGTAAAATATCGAGATCGCCCATTTGGAAAAAGTTGAGACATCTGTTAAGGACAGATGCCCTAACTATCAGCACGAAGGGAACACCTTTTATAGTCCGTCATCTTAGCTTGGGTCGTTCATACGTGGCCAAAAGAGTCCGATAAACAGCAATCAGCGATGTTCAAAGACCTTTCCTGGGCCCAAAACCACGATGACGAGACGGGATTAAAGAGTTGTTTCTTTATTATAAAACTAAATTATTTTAAATGCGAAAAACCCCAAAAAATAAAAAAAAAAAAGGATAGGGGTATATTAAAAATCCTAAAAATTTTTTTTTTTTAAAAAACTAAAGAAATGAAATGATTATGTTATAAACTAAAAAAAGGGTCTGAAAGATACTAATTAAAAGATAAAAGTTTGTTACTAAGGGTATGTCATAATAAAGGGGGATCGATGATTTTAATTTTAAAAAAGTTTCAAAAAACTTCTTAAAATGCCCAATATTAAGGTAGGTTAAAGTTTCATTTTATTTTCACTTTAACCTTTTTTTCAAAGACGGTTTGAGATATTGAACTAAATTTTTGGCACAGGATATATGAAAAAAAACACATTTTTTCAGATGTTCATTAAATTTTTTTTTAAAAAAAACAGTTAGCTAAAAATTTTAAAAACAATTTTAAAAAAATCTACGTTTTCGGGAAAAATATGTTTTAATAATTATCAATAATTATAAACAAAAATTTTCATTTTTGTCAAAAAAAAAATGGAAAAATTTTTCGTTAATTTAAAAATGTTTTAAAATTTAAATTGACCTAAAAAATTTAAATATTAAAAATAAATCATTTTCTGTCGTTGCCATTGTGTTTTTTTGGGGTTTAAAGTTTGACACTGATTAATATCATTCTTGACAGTTTGATTTATTTCCTTCGATTTTTGTATTTAAAGAAAAAAAATGCTAAATTTCTAATTGAAATGACAAAAAATGCATTTCTATGTCAAAAGCATTGTAATGCCTTTTTTTGGAAAAGGCGTTTGTATCAAAAAAAAGTATCCATCGCTTTTCCGATAGACAACATTTAAAAATTATCTCCCTGACTGAACTGGAAAGTTTTAGCTATATTTAGGAACCGACAGTTAGAAAAGGCAGTGGAGCATTTTGTCCCCATGCAGTAAAGGGGATCCCACAGACGCAAAATGGTAACATTAAACATCTGCCAGACTGAATGGGGGGATTTTAAAATTTTTTACCCTTTTTTCATAAAGGTTAGATGCTCGAGATTATGAACAGTACGCATTTGTAGATGGGTTCTCAAAAGTAAAAAAATCCTCTTTTGATGCAAATATTGTTTACGACGAAGCAAATTTTTTCGAATATAAAATCATAAAAACCTTACGGGGGCCCGGAAAACCCATGCGATTACAAACTTAGAAAATTTTCACTGAAGTTGACGAATGTATCCACTTTAAAAAATTGACCATTTTTTCCAGACGCCTAACGGACAGGATTTTTTAAAATTTTTTTCCAAAATGATTGCCTTTGCTTTTGAAAATGTTTTTTCTCAGTTAGGTATTACTTTTTTGCGGATGGCGCCCCCGCCACTTTGACTTTTTCACGAGATTTAAATAGAGCCAATAAAATTTTGGGATAGGCCGTGAGGAACCAAAATTTTTAGGCCTAGATCCCTTTTGCCCTAACAGCCAGATTTTTTTTGGGGGACAATTAAAACTTTAAATATCACACCATGGGGGCATAGGAACTAAAGAATTATTACGATGAAACTTTTCAAAACGATTGGAATTTTTGGGCTGTTTTTTTAAATAAGGAAGAAATATGGCCCCGTTTAAAAGAGGCGAGAGGTGGTCACCAAATTTTTGTAATTATGTATTTTTAATAATTGTTATTGCTTTTGTTCAAAAGTTTGTAGAAAATATTAAAAAAATATTTGAAAATGTATTTAAAAGAAATAAAAAGTTTAACAAAATCAAGAATGATAAACGTCAGTGTCAATGTTTAAAAAAAAACAAAAAATCGTTGGCACGACGTTTTTAATTTTTATTTATTTTAATAAATTTTTCAAGATAATTTGTACATAAAAATTTTTTTAAAAATTAACGATTTCTCCCAAAAGTAAGTTTTACAAAAAAAAAAGCTTTTTGTTATAATGATTGATAATTATTTAAAAAATAATTTTTTTCCCAAGCCAAAAGGCGTAGTATTTTTTTTAAAAAATTTTTTTGAATTTTATAGCTAGCACTTTGGGTAAAAAAAAAAAAAAAAATGAAAATCCGAGTGTGTTTTTTTCGCTATTTTTCCGCCAAAATCAGTTCAATATCTCAAACCGTTTGAAAAATGTATTAAAAAGGAAAATAAAAAAAACTTCATCATTTCCCCCAAAAACTAAGATTTTCGGGCCCAGGGTTTTTATGGGAATTTTCGATTTTAAAACGACCCCGGAATGCCTCCTTCAAATTATGACATACATTAATAAATAATTTGAAGTTTTTTAAATAAAAAAATCGTTAAATTTGAAATCACCCCCTTTCGATTTTCTTTTTTGTTTTTACCAATTTTGGTTAAAATTTGTTTGTTGAAAAATGCCAGAAACGGTCCAAAAAACACAACCGGGACCTGTTAGCCTGTGATTCACCGTTTCCCAAATTGGAGCACTTTTTGCCCAAAGGAATGCTATAAAATATGGCGCTGATTAATAAAAATATGGTATTCTTTAAAAAAAATAGTGGGGTTTTTACAGTCAAAATTAATTTTAAATTGTAGTTATTTTAAGAGGAGCTGGTCGCAGCGCTCGGGTTTCGATGAATTTCGTTTTCAGCAATAGGTTTTTTAAAAAGGATTAAAAAATATTTAATAAAAATTATTTAAATTCATTTTTAAAAAAAATTTATTATTTAAATAAAGGAAAATTTATTAATAAAATATTTTTCAATTATTATTATTTTAATATAAAACAGAATATTTTACTTTGATGATAAAAGAAGAAACTAAAAATATAATTGAAAATAAAATTATACGACTAAATAAAAAAATCATTATTTAATAGAGTTAATTAAAGAAAAACTTCCAATTCATTTTTCTAGAATTAAAAATTAATGTACAAAGATTTTTTATTAATTGTTAAAATTTCGGATCTTTGAATATCTTTCACCTTCGACACTCATAAAAAAGAAATTGCAAACGTTCCATTTTTAAATTAATCTAAAAATTCGGGAAAAAATTTAACAATTATTTTTTTTTTTAGATTAATTATTAATCAACCACGTC
>JAHBCN010003225.1:0-77212 GCA_019359885.1 Listronotus oregonensis | reverse complement strand
CTAAAGTTACAAATGGTCAAAAAGAGGACCATTATACAAATGTCTAATGTCTCTAGTATTAATATATCTTCAGAGGCTTGTGAAAGTCTAGATGTGGCAATATATTTAATTATAACTGGCGGTTCTACTCAATGTATTTAATCATTATTGGAAAGAGCTGTTCTGTTTGTTAGAGTTTTGTAAATTTCACTTTAATATTTCCCTTTTATTTTCTCTATTTATCACGAATAAAACCGAAAAATTGTATTTTATGCAAAGTACATCAACGGATGATACAAGGCGCTAAACACCTTTAATGCGGAATAAAAATTAAATAAGAATTGCCTTGCACTGTATCGCCATCGCGCATCGTAGCTAGACAAGTTTACACAAGGCGAGATTTTATGCGCACATCATATGCGCAAGAAGGTGTAGCGCAATGTAATTCCGCCGTTAGGAAGAAACAATTAATTGAATAATTACGTTTGTGACCAAGAATTTAGTATAACAAAAATTCTTGAAAAATAATATTTTACAAGGGAAAAATTCAAAATTCAGTGCAATATGTTTTTAAATCGCTTTAAAATATTAACTGAACTCTAAATTTTACTCAATAGTAGTAGAAAAAAGTAAATCTTTGTTTCAACAAACGCTAAGTAGTTTGAAGAAAATCTTTTTTTTTTGCAGAAAAAGTAAAAAAACATTACTTTAAACGTTTTTTAATATATGCTAAACCAGCGTTTCTCAACCTTTTTTGGCCTGCGGACCTGTAAAATTTGTAAAAAAAATTCGCGGACCACTGATATTTTTTTAACAACAAAATTTTACTAGGTACTAAATAACTAACTACTACATAAGTTAATCGTTACATTTTTATTATCATTTACTTTTAATAATATTTAAATGTCAAGATATATATGTAATTATATATTATACAAATAAAAATTAGTTTAAGATATTTATATTTCGTAATTATATAAATTAAAATTTAGTTATTATTATTATTTTTTAATAAGTAATTTTTTTCGCGGACAGAAGAAATTGTTCGCGGATCAATAAAATTTCTCCGCGGACCACTGTTGGTCCGCCGGACCAGCGGTTGAGAATAGCTGTGCTAAACTATGTTAAGAATATATATTTAACTTAACTTTTTGAAAAAAAAATTATCTCTACTTTTTTGTAGAAAAAGGTCTGGCATGATGGGCTTCTTAACAAACTTCCTTCTTACGGTCTTCCACCTAAGCCTTGCTCTTGGCTTTCCAGTTTCCTTTCTAATCGACGTATATCAGTTAGTGTAGATGGTCATTCCTCCAGCTTCTACCAAATTAATGCTGGGGTGCCCCAGGGCTCAGTGCTGGCACCCACGCTGTTTCTTCTACACATTAACGATCTTCTCTCTTCCACAATCAATCCCATTCATAGTTTTGCTGACGATAGTACCCTCCACTCTAGTATTCCATTTCTTAAGCCACCGTGATTTCGAAAACAAGCGCAGGTCAATGCAGATATGTTTCGTCCGGCGTCGATAGTCTGGTTGACCAGACTACCGACGCCGGCCTAACAGCCCAAAAACCATTGAAACATTAGACAATGGCCGCGAAAGCCTTTCACAGTATATCAATGCAGATATCTCTTTCACAAGACCTCAAACTTATCTTGGATTGGGGCGCCAAAAATCTTGTTCAGTTTAATGCCTCGAAAACACAGTCATGTTCCCTGTCGCGAAAAAAGTCTGCAAATGCTCATCCCTTACATATGAGCGGCCAAGTTCTGCAGAACAAAGAGTCGTTTAATCTTGTCGGCGTTACTTTTGAGAATAACCTCAACTGGCACAAACACATTTTATCCATAGCTTCGGCAGCTTCAAAAAGATTGGATTTCTCTTCCGAGCCAGAAAATATTTCTCTTCTTCCAATTTGTACACTCTGTATGTATCCCAAATCAGACCCTCTTTAGAATATTGTTCTCATGTCTGGGGAATGGCGTCCCCTACAACACTTAGCATTCTGGACTCCATTCAAAAAAGAGCCGTTCGTCTTATTAATGATTCAACGCTCACAGAAAGGCTTCCTCTTCTTGCCCACCGTCGAGCTGTAGGGGATCTGTCGCTCTTCTATAGGTATTTTCACGGCTTCTGCTCAGAGGAGTTGGCCAGTATAATTCCTTCTCTGGCAGCTCCCAACAGAGCAACACGTAGTGCAACTTTTATGCATCCTTTTACAGTTCAGTTAGAGAGGTCCCGAACTTCCCGCTTTCTTCGTTCCTTCATCCCTAGAGTGTCAAGACTATGGAACCTGCTGCCCGCAGAAGTTTTTCCTTCTCCTCCCAATCTCTAAAAATTTAAGTCCCGTGTGAACAAACTCCTTCTCACCACATTGAAGATACCCACGGTACGTTAGTGCTTAGGCACCAGCCTTCGTGGACTGTCCCAAGATAAAACAAATCAAATCAAAATAAGGCAAATAATTTGTTTGTTTTAACCTAACCATAAAATTTACCCATATTAAATATGCCTATATCAGCAATTATGAAAAAGGTGTATAAAAATATGCATATTTTGAATACCTTTTTTTGCCATTTAGTTATTATAAACTTTGCGATGATTATTTACTAACTTTGTAACTAACACCGCTAATACTGATTTCAGATTCGTTCAGATTTGGAACTTTCGTCCACCATTTAAATTTGCCTTTATTATCTTGAGATGTGTGCATTTTTAGCAATCATATTTAGAAATCTTTTTTGTAGCGAATAAAAAAATATTGAAAAATAGATACAAAAAACCATTTAAAAAACACATGTTTTTTAATTATTATTTTTTTAGTTTTGTCCACAACTTTTTTCTAAAGTCAGATGGGTATAGACGTAAGGCTGACGTCGCTAAAATATGCGTGACTAAAATTATTTTCATTAAAATTTAAAAGATTTTTACCACTTTTTATTTATTTTTGACGATTTTTCTTTGAGGATATAGGATTATTTTTATTTTGTATAAAAAGTATTTTTATTTAAAAAAATGTTGTTTTATAAA
This sequence comes from Listronotus oregonensis, assembly GCA_019359885.1. NCBI lineage: Eukaryota > Metazoa > Arthropoda > Insecta > Coleoptera > Curculionidae > Listronotus > Listronotus oregonensis. Next base: position 74,202 of record JAHBCN010003225.1, on the reverse strand, counting down.
GGTACTTTTATGATAAAACTTAGTTTAATAATGATTAAGTCCACAATGTATCATTGTTCGAACCTTATTTTACTAAATACTATGCTTAATCGACCACTGTATGACTGTTTCGCACTAAGCATTGTCTTATTCATCTCTTTTTAGTTTTGTCCACAACTTTTTTCTAAAGTAAGATGGGTATAGACGTTGCTCAAAAAAGTAAGGCTGACGTCAAAGCTTTAAAATAAGCGTGACTAAAATTATTTTCATTAAAATTTAAAAGATTTTTACCACCTTTTATTTATTTTTGACGATTTTTCTTTGAGGATATAGGATTATTTTTATTTTGTATAAAAAGTATTTATATTTAAAAAAATGTTGTTTTATAAAGGTATTTTTATGATAAAACTTAGTTTAATAATGATTAAGCCTAAAAAAACTATATGACCCTACAGCAATGTATCATTGTTCGAACCTTATTTTTAAATACTATGCTTAATCGACCACTGTATGATGTTTCGCACTTTAGCATTGTCTTATTCATCTTTTTAGTTTTGTCCACAACTTTTTTTTTCTAAAGTAAGATGGGTATAGACGTTGCTCACAAAAGTAAGGCTGACGTCAAAGCTTTAAAATAAGCGTGACTAAAATTATTTTCATTAAAATTTAAAAGATTTTTACCACTTTTTATTTATTTTTGACGATTTTTCTTTGAGGATATAGGATTATTTTTATTTTGTATAAAAAGTATTTTTATTTAAAAAAAAAAATGTTGTTTTATAAAGGTATTTTTATGATAAAACTTAGTTTAATAATGATTAAGCCTAAAAAACTATATGACCCTACAGCAATGTATCATTGTTCGAACCTTATTTTACTAAATACTATGCTTAATCGACCACTGTATGACTGTTTCGCACTAGCTAGCATTGTCTTATTCATCTTTTTTAGTTTTGTCCACAACTTTTTTCTAAAGTAAGATGGGTATAGACGTTGCTCACAAAAGTAAGGCTGACGTCAAAGCTTTAAAATAAGCGTGACTAAAATTATTTTCATTAAAATTTAAAAGATTTTTACCACCTTTTATTTATTTTTGACGATTTTTCTTTGAGGATATAGGATTATTTTTATTTTGTATAAAAAGTATTTTTATTTAAAAAAATTTTGTTTTATAAAGGTATTTTTATGATAAAACTTAGTTTAATAAATTTAAAAAAACTATATGACCCTACAGCAATGTATCATTGTTCGAACCTTATTTTACTAAATACTATGCTTAATCGACCACTGTATGACTGTTTCGCACTGCTAGCATTGATCTCTTTTAGTTTTGTCCACAACTTTTTTCTAAAGTAAGAGGTATATAGGACGTTGCTCACAAAAATTTAAGGCTGACGTCAAATTTAAAATGTGACTAAATTATTTTCATTAAAATTTAAATGATTTTTATTTTACAACTTTTTATTTATTTTTGACGATTTTTATTTTGTATAAAAAGTATTTTTTTTTAAAAAAAATTGTTTTATAAAGGTATTTTTATGATAAAACTTTGTTTAATAATGATTATTTTTAAGCACAGCAATGGAAAGGAGTTAAATTAAAGCCATTTATATGGGGTTAAAAGTCTACAATAAATAGCTTATTGCCTATTCCTGCTAGCCAGCCAAATATCTTGTAAATTTTGGTATTCATAAGTCTGTCAAGCAAACTGTGGGTGCAGGATCTTTAGTATTAAATGTTACATTTTTTGTAAAAAGTGCGCAGGAGTAAATTACAAAAATACAAGTGATTTTAAAATATCTATGGAACACATAAATAAAGATATAAACTATAAAATAGACACTGTTTTTGACGTCCAGTAGTTTTTAGGCAATTTTAATAAATTCTTATTACCTTTTTTTATTTAACATACTACTCTTTTTATATATGTACTTGTATAGATGACAATGATAATTTACAATAAAACCATTTATAGAATAAACAAAAAACTAAACGTTTTAATGGTACATTATAAAGCTATGTCTTATTGATAAAAAAACGTCATTATAAAATTATCTGAAATAATAAAAAATTGGCAAAAATTGATGAAAAGTTGTGAAACTCAAAAAAATCATATCCCTGTCAAATTGAAAAAAAAAATTTCCTAGCCCCGCCAATTTTAAAAGTTTTAAGGTCAGCTTGCTTTTTTGTAAAGCCACGCAAATACCAATTTTAATTTATAAATAATTGGGGACAAAAATCTAGAAAACAAAACGTTTTTTGCATTTTTTTTTTAACTTAAGAGGCTGTCATTTTAATAGGAAATTTATTTCTTTACAAAAAAGCAATGTTGATATGTTCCCTAAAAATGCATGGATTTTTAGGTAATTTAATTTTTTCTAAATGATAACCAATTAACTCCGTTTTCAAAAAAGGCTTTACTTAGTGGCACTTTGTAATTTTTTCATATTTAGGCACCCAAAAAATTATAATTAATTGAAAAATTATTCCTATAAAATTCCTTTTTTAATATGCCGAGTAAGCCTAAAAAACTATATGACCCTACAGCAATGTATCATTGTTCGAACCTTATTTTACTAAATACTATGCTTAATCGACCACTGTATGACTGTTTCGCACTAGCTAACATTGTCTTATTCATCTCGCCTTTTAACCCTCTCTCCCCGAAGTGATAAACTTTATGGGCCACTTAGGGTGTAGATGTAATTCAAAGTAACGCTTCAGTAAACGTGTAAAGGGGGTTTAAAAGCGACTATATTCTCTCAAACATTGATAACTTGAATCTTCAAGAAGGTGTTGGGCTCTAACTCTGTAGTAAAATGTCTTCAGTTCGTATGTTAAATGTTTAGATATAGAGATTACCCTTTTGGGGTTGTATGTTACGATAACTCTATTGTGCTGTATTTTGATTTGTGTAAATTTATGTTAGGATTATTCCTGCATCGTTATTAGAAATGGCTGAGTTTTATAACTAATGCTGGCAACCTGAAACATCGTACTAAACTAACATTATTTTAAAAACCCAAACAGTCCCCTATGTTTATTGGGCACTTATTTAAGACCGATTAATGATTTTTATTTTTGATAAAAATAATTTGAGCAGCGTAACCTAAACGTACTGGGAAATGCTGATTATGACTGAAAGGTAATTGAAACGCACTAAGCGAAGTGCTATGAAGTAATTAAAAAAAATTGCTTTACCGATTTAAAAAAAAAGTTTATAGGTGTACTTACAAGCAGGGCCGTAGCTAGGATTTATTTTCAGGGGGGTGTTAACTCTTAACTTCCTGCCGCCCTTCCCTACGCCGAGCAGCGAGATTTATATGCATTACGCAGCATGATAACTTATAGGAGATGCAAAACCTACTCTTTCAAAACCACATGCCCTATACACGTCGGGATTCACGCTCGTTGTACAGCGGGCAGGGACGCTATTCTTGACCATTCGCTTCTTTCACGATCCGTCAAATCTGTTGATAAATTAAATGACAATTCGACGGATTCTGAAAGATGCGAACGACCAAGAATAGTGCTCCAGATGCGCAAAGTTCCCAAAATCGCATGCGACGTACCCTACAAGCAGCGGCATCCACGTTTGTTACTCAACAGAGAGGTGTGCGGATCGAATATTTAAAAGTAGCCCAAACCCTAAAATTAATTCAATTAATAAAATAGTTTTAGTAAATGAAATCTAAATATTTGTTGGTTGAGGTTCACTACCTGCCTGCTGTGCAACGAACGTAGATCCTGAAATTTCAAAGGGGTGCTAGGGTTTATTATGCCGGCCACAGACGCTACGAGCTACCGGAGAGGTTGCCTGTGCAGGTGTGCCTGCGCAGGTATACTAAAACGTGTCTGTAAAGTTTTTTTAACCTCCGCAGGCAACCGAAGCAAGATCAAAAATCAATTCTTTTGAGTAACACCGTACGGTGACCTGTGCGTGTGTGCAGTTCTCCAGATGCCTACACGGGCTTGTAAGATTAATGTAAGGCTTATCAATGTCAGTGCGTCATCGTCTTTACCCCATGCCATAGCGAAACGAATTGAAGACCTTTTGGTTAACCTGCACAGGTCGACCTTTCCTGTAGACCGTAGCGTGTATGGCCGGCATTAGCATGCTCAATTCTTTTAAATAATGGCTACATTCGATTTATTTCGGTTGCTTCAGTAGTGGATATCAATTTTGTTATTTAAAATTAAAGTTTCTTTTTTAGTTTTATACTATATGCTAAGGCTTATAAAAGGATTATAATGCAACACCTAATAGGGGTTCTGGTATTTCAAAAACACTTTTACAATCTGTTGGTCTTTCGTTTATCCGTTTATCAAAAAGTAAAGAGACACTTTATTGAACCAGGACTTAAAGATTTAGAGAAAAAGAAATAATCTCTACAGACCGATGGTTCCACAGCCTAGATAGACACTTTAGGTATGAGGGATCACAACAAATGGGATGTTCCAGTTTGACTGCCAAGGGTGCTGTTGGTTGGTTGGTTGATTAGTTTAAGCGGGGTTGATCGCGTGCCAATTTTGCACTGCAGCCCTTTATAGAAGTGCTCTTTGAATATATAGGTCTAGAGGACGACTGCCCAGATTTTCATGAGGAAGAGGGTTTTTGCTCTGTATATCTCCGAACAGTATATGTTTTTTATATGCATTGCACTTGTTTAATATGTGTAAGGCTGTTTTTTCCTGTTCCTCGCAAAATCTGCATGTTATGGGACCGGCTCTTGCTAGTTCATCTGTTTTTTCATTACCTCCTATTCTCGAGTTTCCAGAAATCCAAAAAGTTCTATGTAATATCCTGTTCTGTCCGGTGGCAAATGGTGTTGTATCCCTGGTCATTAAAAATTTGTTTCAAGTAGCTTCCAGTATTGGTAGAGGTGCGCGGTTAATTTCGCAATTTTCTTTACATCATATCCTAGATAGATATTGGAAAAGGAGATTTAGATTACTAAAAGAAGGTAAACGTAGCACTTGTGACATGCGGTCGTACATTGTCAAGGGGAAACAGGTGGTTTTGACCATGTTTTTAGAAATTTGGGCAAGTTAATCTGTTTGTAACACTTTTTAAATATAGCGCTGGGCAGACTTTCTGTCTATCTGATAAGATCCTTGAACTAAAAAACGCAACAAAATGTAGTTAACTCTCTTATGCAATGACAGTGTTGTATTACTTAGTAGGGGTAGACGAACTGTTTTTTGTTAAAGCATACTATACACTAAATTAACAAATGCGCTAAATACGAAATTCATCTTTAAACTAAACAGACTGAACATGTTACATGGGGCGGAATCGTTGCATTACACTTAAATCCATGATTTAACTCCTCCGAGGTAAGCAATCCAAAAGCCCTTTTAAAAAAGAATATAATTGTTGTTTCCTTAAGTACCACTATAAATATTTTAAAGATTTACTAGATGCTTGTAGCTCTTCAAAACCTAAAGTTTTTGTGTTTATAGTTCACGCGCTTGTAGTGAGCGATTTATTTTAACCTAAGAACTAATTGAAAGAGGGTGTCTAAAATAAAGTAACAAACAATTCCTACCTTGGAAATTCTAGACAAAAAATAGCGGACAAAGTGGCATGTGATGTAGGAAAGTGTCACTTTTTATACCATATACTAAGTAATTTTTCCAAGCAGAAGCCGTGAAAATACATATTAAAAAAATCTTTTTTGTAAGATTAGGGTGATTGGTGATTAGTGTTGACGTCGAGAGTCGTTCAAGGTCTCTTGTCTCTCTCGAGAAACACAAAAAATTTTCGTCATTTGCCTCCTCTCGTTGATTCCGTTCGATAAGGGTTCTGACGCACAATGACAAAAATATAATTTTTATATTTAAAATACACTCTATATGCCTAATTAAAGAATAAATTAAAAAATATATATATAAGAGTATATATATATATATATATATATATATATATATATATATATATATATATATATATATATATATATATATATATATATATATATATATATATATATATATATATATATATATATATATATATATATATATATATATATATATATATATATATATATATATATATATATATATATATATACATATGTATATATATATATATATATAAATATATATATATATATATATATATATATATATATATATATATATATATATATATATATATATATATATATATATATATATATATATATATATATATATATATTTCTCCAACCTTCAATTATACAGACTCCATACTATTTTTAATTCTAAATAAAAATCCTGGTGAAAAGACTTTGCGAGGAGGCGAGAGACCCCAAGAGTTGTTGTTGTTAATTGACTAATTTATATAGGTACCAATCCAACACAAACTTAATGGTTTTTATTTGTATATGCTTTATACCCATTTTTATTTTATTGTGAGTCCTCGTTGGATACACGCCGAAAGAAACTTTAAACGATGAGACTGCTTCGGTGCTGGTCCTTAGGCATATAAATTGTGCCTGCTTAGTCTTATTGACCCCTCTGAACTAGCAGATCGCTTGAAACAAATCTACGTTTCGGTGGAAAGTCCGCCACCGTTTTCAAGATAAAAATAATGTATAAAATTTACCTGAAAATTAAATAATGATAAAAATTAAAATATTTAAAATTTAAAAAAAATATATAGAAATTCTAAGATCGTTTTTAGATTTGTTTGCTACCGAAACGTAGATAAGTATTAAGATTTTATTTTGTTTTTTTTTTGTTTAAGGCAATCTGCTAGTTCAGAGGGGTCAATAGGACTAAGCAGGCTCAGTCTCCATACCCCGGCACCAGAACCGAAGCGGTCCCATTGTATAAAGTTTTCTTTGGTGTGTACCCAACGTGGGCTTTTCAGTAAATGAATCCGCCACAACAGTACAAAACATATCTACTATTTTAATTTTAAATTATTTAAAAAATTTATTACCGTATTTGCTTTTTAGAATTTTACGAGTCACCACTGGTAATGCTACATAAGTTCAATATTTTACTTGCCTGTGGCTTAATATAAATAGGCGCTTTTCATTACATTTGCTTTAAATATTCGCTAAAATGTTTTTAAATGGGTGTAAATGATAGCATCACTTAAAGCGTTATACACTAAAAACAAATTCGCAAAATTAATCGGAAATGAAAAGTAGCTCCGAATTAGAACATGTTGGTTTAGCCGTATCGAAAACAAAGTTATTTTAATAATAATTTTGTCAATAAATACAAATAACGTTTTAAGTTTTTAAGCTAAAATACACTAATCCATTAATTAGAGTTGATTATAAATTATGTTTTTATCTATGATAAAAGGGCTTTAGACAACCATTAATTTATCATAACAAAAGTAGAGGTAATCAATGAATAACAAATGAATAACGAGTCCTGATGATTTGCTTGAACGTCAAGCTCAATGCTTTTGGGACTAAACTCTTAATTACTAGCTCAAAAAAACTTCTTATTAATATTTCACTTAAATCGCTAATTGGTTTATTCCTAATTGAAAATATATTTTGTTTTATTATTTTTACCAATTAAATTTTCTTGACGATTAAGCTAGTATCAGACTTTATATCAAATTGCTGTATATATAGTGTGACCAAAATGTATGCCTGCTTATTTAGATCGCGGTTGTCAATAAAAAAGAAAGTTTGTTAAATTTTGAAGCTTTAAAAAATACAAAAAATTGCCTCTTACTAGTTTTTGCACAAAAAAAACCTAAAATCCTTATTTTTTTATTATTTTTAATGGTAAAACCTTGTTTTTCTTGTACACATTGGCTTTATTAGATTTTTAAATCATTAATGAAGATTCGGGTCTTCCCTACTATTTCTAAACGCGGTGTTTTAATCTATTTTAAAAGTATTTTGTTTTCCCAAAACCAATAATGGATAACACTTAGTGATCATTTCGTCACTGAAAAGGCTTGAAACCTGGTTAAGAACTACAATGATCCAGGAAAAGCTTATAGTCCGGGAGGCCACCGCAAAAAACCAAGCCTATAAGCGGACCGCATGAAACATTTTTTTACTATGAACTATAGTCAATTCAAAGCCGCAATGCTGCCTCAGCTTAGCGGGTTCAAATTGCATTTTTTTTTACCTTAAAAAAATGTGAAAAATTGTTTTTCTTTTAATATAACTCAAAAACTACTGACTTTAGGAAAAATGGTATATAGTCAGAATTAATGGTCTAATAAAACTACATCAGTTTTTTTCACAAATTTTTTTTGCAGCCCTTTTAGTTTTTGAGATATTAACGATTTAAATTTAAAATAAAAACTCAAATATCTTAAAAACTAAAAGAGTTAGGAAAAAATGTTAAAGGCAAAAATATGCCCTTTGGTTAGCTGTATAAAAATAAGTATATACACATTTTTAATAAAATAAGTAATAAATTAGATACAACCAAAACTGTGATTTTGGTCATTAGAAATTTCGCTAATAATATTTTATTGGTACAAGTAAGAATACCAGCCCCGATCCATTTAAAAATTAATTCAAAATGTTTTATTTATTGAATGAAACAAACTAATACACATGTGCCTCGAAGCAATGGGGGATAACCTAGTGGCACGGATATTTTATTTAATTTTTTTTGGTCCAATATCTGTATCCATACCTATCCACTTAAAACTTTTACTAAAATAAAATTTAAATTTTATTTAATTGAAAAAAAAATAAGTGCCTCCTTTATCTGGGTGTTATATACCTGGCAGGCCGCTTAACATTTCTCGATCTTCTATGTTTCTATGGCTCATCATTTAAATGTTTTTATTATCAATTTAAATAATAATATTAATAATTTATAAAGACAGTTACTTATAGAGAATGATCTTGAGAAAATTTTAATGATATTTTTAGCATGAAAAAAATATTTTTAATACTTTTTTTTTAGTTGAATTAATGTTTAAACTTTAATTTAATCATATCTTAAAGTAGTAAATAAATGGGAAAATACCATAATTTAAATAAGAATGGCTTTAAGCCTAGAAGAAGTAGATAGCTTAATAAGAGAAATGTTAAATTGTGATTAAAATTTTCTCAAGATCATTCTAAACGAGTAACTGCTTTAAAAAATTATTGATATTAATATTTAAATCGATAATAAAAATATTTAAACCATGAGCTATACACATAGTAGCATAGGAGATCGAGAAATATTAAGCGTCTTGTCAGGTATATAACACCCAGATAGAGGAGGCATTTTTTTCAATTAAATAAAGATTAAATTTTATTTTTGGTAAAGTATCAAGTAGATCGGAATGGGTATAGTTATAGGACCAAAAAAAAATTAAATGAAAATCCGTGCCACCTTAGAATCATCCCCATTGCCTCAAGGCACAGTTATAAGTGGTTTCATTTAACGAATAAATATTATAAATTAATTTTTAAATGGATCGGTGCTGTGCCACTCATACAAGAAAAAAGATATTGTTATGAGCCATTTTAAGGAGCTCAAATCACTATTTTTTACTTATATCACCTTAGTTGCCATAGTTATTTTAGTTATGTATAAAACCTTTTTCATAAAACTCACTAAAAGGCATATTTTTTGTTAACTACATTTTTTGTAACTCTTTTAGTTTTTAAGATATTTGCGTTTTTATTTTAAATTTAAATCGTCAATATCTGAAAAACTAAAAGGGCTACAAAGAAATGCATATAAAGAAACTGACAAAGTTTTATTAGAACATTAATTTTAATTATATTCTAATTATATTCTGTTTTTCCTAAAATTAATAGTTTTCGAGTTATATTAAAAAACCGATCTTTCACGATTTTTTTTAAGGTAAAAAAAATGCAATTTGAACCCGCTGAGCTGAGGCAGCAATGCGGCTTTAAATTGACTATTCTTTATAGTAATATAAAAACCATGTTTCATGCGGTTCTTTTATAGGCTTGGTTTTTACTACAGGGGCCTCCCGGACTATTATAGGATTAGCTTTACTTTCCATTCATAAAGATATAAAAAAATAGACATTTATAAAATAAGTAATACAGTATTGTAAACAGTACTGAACTTGTAATCGTATTATATATTTAGAATACATATTGTTGACACTTTATTTATATTTCTAAATTGCACCTCTCGTTCAAGACAGACTTCATGAACTGATGTTCTAAGTTTCTAATGTTATTGAATAAGGGTTGTCTCAGAGCTGCGAAGAAGACTCTAACGGCATCCTTAATTCATCGAAACCCGTTTGAAAACTGCATTTTTAGCCATGCCCCAAATGTATGCGTCTGGAGGTGTGAGGTCTGGAGGAATGTGAATAAGGGAAGTCAGTAAATCGTGAAATGAATTTTCTTGGAAAATGTTCTTGAAGAAATTGACGAATTGCGGCAGCAGTATGTGGCAAGTTGCCCCGTCCTGCTGAAAAAATTGGTTTCGAAATGCCAAGTTATTTTGCACGACAGAATTGACGTAGATCCAGGGATAAATCGTGTTAAAATGTGTCTGTACCTCTGTTGATTAAGTGTGAAGACGGAGATTTACCATTCTCTTTCGATGAAGTACGGACCAATGATTCGCAGTCCGGACACAGCACACCAGAAGCACTCACTTTTGCACTATGTAAAGGAACCCTTGAACCTCATTGGGTCTGGCAAAGCCCAGAAATCGATTTGTGCGACGATTCACCTGGGTATAGCCCGACAAGTGAGAGTGTGCTTCGTCTGAAAACCAAACATTTTTCAAAAATTCAGATTTTCATATTGCAACGCGAGAATTATGGCGTAATATTCCAAACCGTGCCATAATCCCGAGGGCATGTAGTTGTTGATGTACCTGAATCACATTTTAAAATGCACCCAGCTCCTTCAGGATTTTGAAAGGAAGTTCTTTTTAAATCAAGTTGTAACGCCAAAATCCTTGCCTGGCTGGCTTTCCGGATTTTGTAAGATTTGCTCATTCATGGTTATTGTTGTTGTTAACTGTCCTGGGACGCCCCGAGTTTCCTTTTCGTTGGCATTCACTACCCGTATTTTTGAACTTTTCAATAACCTTCAAGAAATACAGCATTACTTGGAGAACGTTTATTAAACCGTTGTGTGAATTGATCAGACACGTATAGCAAACTTGCACCATTATGTCGGCCCATTCCGTATGAGCGAAAATAATGCTCTACCAAAAACAACTCCCGCTGTACTTAATACCATTTTTAACAATTAGGCCCTACTAATTACTTGTTTGAGGTTTACTTGACAGGTCTATACTAACTAACTTGAGTGTGACAACGCACGCATAAAAACACCGCCAACTTAGTTTTAGTACTTTTTATTTCGGGCAATACTGTACATATGCAAAGAAAAAACAACGGTAATCAGAATTTGTAGTTCAAATTTTACTTAGTTATAAAATATAATATTAAAATTTCTTTTTTTAATATAAAAAAATTAATGTAAAATAAATAAAGTCATTAAAATTTAGTATTTTATTTATTTCAAACACCTTTTTACGGAATTTAATTCAGCAAATTTTACTGTTTGACCAATTAATAATTGATTTTTTTTTTAATAAAACGTGTACGCATATTGTTGCAGGGTACAAGTTTTTCTAATTAAAAAATTAATTTTGTAAATTTTTGATAAAGCGGTCATCAATTATTATTTTTGCACAAAATAAATCCCAAATTGGGTAATAGTCACACAATCATTACGTAGAATATGTAGATCTTTTGTACCCTTCACACATTACAGCCTTTAAAATATCCCCATTTTTCAAGCCATGCCCCCCATAAAATGTCTTCTGGATCCGCCATTAATAACATATATCTCTCTTGATGAATATCCGATGTAGAAAAATAGCCACAATCAATTTTAAAAAATGTGTAATACCAAACATGATAAAAAGCTCTTTAACAAAATTGTGTAAATACCATCTGATCCTGCTTTTGAATAAGCAAACTGACAGGTTAGATTCTTTTTTGGAATTGTTAATAAATAATTAAAAATGTTTTTTGTGTTTTCTAAGAAATTTAGTATAATTTACATAAAAGAGTACATAAGACTTCGCACCTTCACGGCGACAATCGAAATACATATTATAATCGCTTTTGGACCTGGGCCCCGATTCTGTAAGCAATTTTTTTGACATTCCTTTTCCCTATCTCTTTCGAAACAATGACAAACTTATGAGTTACCTGTAAGGGCAACAAAGACAAGTGATCCCTATTTTGACATTCTCTTTCCTTATATTTTTACAGAATCCCAGCTCTGGTTTCTTAAACTTTTGGATTATTTTTGCAAACAATACACCTACAAAGTTTACTGTGAAACCATTTAGGGTACTTGTCGTTCATAATGGTTTTTAAGGCACGAAAAGATCAATAATTTCGAAATGTACTTTAAAAAGTGTCAAATTATGAAATCAATATTAGCAATGGTCTTTTAAAAATACCTGTCTGCACCTAAAATCGATTTAGTTTAGATCAACTTGGCTGATGATTTAGAAACTGTTTTCTCATTTCCTAAAATTTTAACGTATTACAGGTCAAAGTAGGATTCAGTAGCAGAATATAGTAGTGGATAAAAGAAGGGAATAGAAAATGATTGGCGGTTGACGTCATCTACATGGATTAAGTCGAGTATTTTGTCAAGAGAGTTTCGAGTTAAATTTACCTGCTGCAGTTTAAAAAAAAAATGTTTATTTAATTCGATTTGCGGTGGGTTAAACTTGCCATATATTACAAATTAACCATTTATACATTTGTTCTGTAAATATTTAGACGTGTCACTGAAGGTCTGATAACATTTAGAAGGTGAGTTGGGAGCAATAAACAACAAGCATAACCATAGCGATCTCCTGCAGAACTCAAAGGTTATACACATAGAGGAATGAATGATTGAAAAAAAGCTTACTCAATGTAGTAATAAAAATACCGCCATCTCGGTGACAACCAAGTACTTCGTACATTCCTCCTCTACGATAAGCGGTCTATTTAGGAAGCATAAATTCCGATGTTGCATGGTCACTATTTACTATTTTTTAATGGTATATTACCAAAAAACAATTCGTTCTATGACCAAAAATTCTATTGCCTCACAAATAATTTGACTGTTCAGATTATTTGGTTGGCACTAATAAAAGTCATATTTGAATTCAATTAAATCTGATGCAAAATAAAAACCCATCGACTAAACAGGCGGAATTTTTAAAAGGCATAAACAGACGTGTCAAAATGATACAAACGCGAGTCAGTAATTGTATCGGAGCAAATAGTGCCGGTATATTTGCAAAGTCATTTGTTAAACTAAACGTGCTGAGAGTGTGTATCAAGAGAGGTTTATGGCGGGCCCTATTATGTTCATTTCAGCTAATCCAATGAACTTCCCATTAAAACTCAAACATATGATGTCATAGTACTGTAATTTGATAAATATGTACAGCTATGAGTTTCGCTTGTGAATATTGTTATTGCAGCTTGAACATGATACCTGATGATAACTTAAATGCGTAGATTAAAGGGACTTTACATGTGTGTAATGGTTAGTCTTAAAAGTTGTAGAATCACACTATTTTACAACAAATGGGTGTATAATTTATGTTTTGTAAGTAAAATTTTGGTCCATTCGTTTTAATTCGGTAAATCAAAAAACCCGAAAGGATCTAAGTAATCGTTTAGGTCCGGCTGTCATCCACACTTTTTTTTTACGGGACTTAGTTCAAATAGATAAGTTTAATTGTGTTATTGCTGTAAAACAGTTTTTAAAAGGCTATCAAGCGGAACCACATAACTGGAGTACAATTGCAAAGGATTTAAAAGTATTTACAATATAAATATACTATCACTGATTCATAAATAAAAAATAAATAAATACAATTTTAATACTTTCTTCTAGGATGCCTTTAAGTAAAGATGGGTACGGATAAACAGTTTAGGTCTATTTGGTTTGCATTTGTTAGCATTTATCAATGAACTCATTTGCTCTATATTTGTTGGTTGTAGTTTGCAAATTCTTTCTGTAAATTACATTCAAAACATGCAAAATGTAAATGTTAGCATTAAAGGCGATAGTATGTAGAGACTGCTGAAACAAATGTTTATACATACATGAGCATTCGTCATAAAATATTCGTACAAATGATGAGTATTCTTTCATGTAAGGAGCCGCCATTTAAATCAGGCTTTCAAAGATTATTTATAGTTTTACTTTTAAACACTTTCTGAAAATAATAAAATCTATTTAATTTAATTCATAAATCCACAAAAAGATTTTATAATTTGAAATATCGATAAGTCGTTAATTGACTTTGCTTAATCCAGATTTGCCTACTGCCCTATAAATAGGATATTATCATGCAATATAGTTTAATATGAGTACTAAGTTAATGTTTTTAAAACTGTAACAACATCATTAAACAGTAATTTTATTATATAATGGTATTACTTAAAATCCTGTGAACTGATTTACAGCCAAAATAATTTTCCCTGGTAACATTTTTGGTCGATTAATTGAGTATTTTTTTAAAGGGACAGTAGGTAAAGTTTCTTTTACATTATGCGTTAAAGAAAAGTGACTTTGAGGATTGCAATAAAGAAGTTCAAATAGCAATTATGCCTTCAACAAATTCATGTAACGCTGTGAAGCATGATAATGCAGGTAATGAATATTATATAAATGTCAACAATCTACCAGGCACTCAAATACGTGCGGATACTGGTTGAATCAAATTGTTACTATAAAGATTTAAGAACAGATATCATTAGCTCCAGCGCAAGTCGAAAGTTTCTTTAGAAATAAATATATGATTTTGTTATATTGAAGAATTTTACCGAATCTGAAAAAGTTAATTCGGAAATGTTAGTGTATGTTTTAAAATAAAACACAACTACTCAAAGCAAAGATTACGCCCTATTTTAAAATAAAATATCGTACTTTAAATCTGAGCCTACAATTTTGTATTTCTAAGAATATGATATACTCAAATTAAATATTTAATTTTGGTTTTATTATAGCAAATCTTTGGTATAAGTAGGTTTTGTTTTATTTAGTGATATTGTAATATTAAAATGAAAATATTAACTATTTAAGCTTAATAATTTTAACATGTTCGGTTTAATATCTTTGACATTTTTAGAACTAAAATATGTACAGGGTGTAACAAATTCGAGTATATCCATGGGGATTTTGGAAACCATGGAATACAGAAGTCGGTTAAGTAAGGCAAAGTTGCGCATTTACTTGCCAAACAAAATGCCGTTTAAAATGTGTCAGATTTCCGAATAGTTCCAAAGATATACGGGAAAAACCAAAATTTTGAAAAATGTATTTTTATTTTTTTCTAACCCTATTTATTAACCGATTTTTAAAATTAATAACACATTCACATAGCCACTTTATTTCCGCTAATTATTAGTGTTTTTTGGATTTGCCATTCAACGTTTCGTTTTTCTGACGACCATCATCAACTTTATTTTTTTCTTGTGTGTGGCACGCCATATAGGATCTCTTTCACTCTCATTACTTCTTGAGCTAAGTACCGAACCATAAATCTGATATGCAAGTGTGATACATCGTTGAATAGGTCATTCAATAAGAAACTCAAAACTAAAAAAAATCCAATATGGCGTCCACAGAAAAAATAAAGTTAATGATGGTCGTCATAAAATTAAACGTTGAATGGCAAATCTAAAAACACTAATATTTAGCGGAAATAAAGTGGCAATGTAAATGTGTTATTAGATAAAAAGATCGAATTTTAAGAAAATTTTATTTTTTTCGTATATCTCTGGAACTATTCGGAAAAAAATTACCACATTTTAAACGGCATTTTTGTAGGGCAAGTCAAATGCGCAACTTTACCTTAATTTAACCAACCTCGTATCTCTTACGGTTTTTAAGATCCCCATGCATACAGTCGAATTTGTTACACCCGTATAATACATTTAAAAGAAGAAGCTGCACCTCTAAGCGCTGAACACATTCTTTTTTAAAGTGACCGGATTTTTCCGTATTCAAGTCCAATTTTTTTAGTAAAATAATGTTGTATATGACCTCAACAATGTTACTTTCATTAAAATTGGAAATACGAAAAATATACGGTTACTTTTTTAAAAATTTATAAAATCCATTATTATACGTTTAGCTAACATTAACATAGGTATACAATTTTTTTAAAGTTTTTTCGCTGTGTTCAAAACGTCCATTATAATTATAACAGGTTCCTTTGACAACTACAAAAAAACAACAGGTAAAAAATCTTAACGTTTATTAAAAAAATATCTTGCTGAAGCTTTTAAAAAATCTGTTAAATAACAAAATATAATTTTCATTATAGAAGAATTAACTTTAAGTTCTACTTTCTTGGAAAAAGAAACAGTCTTGTTCTCAACTTCGTAACGAAATAAAAATCAGTTCAGCTATTTTTCTTTGAACAGTCATTTCGAGGCCCAACCAACGGGATTAATTTTTTTAAGAAGGCCTTCCGGACAACTCTGGCAACTGGTCTTCCTCTGACATTTTCTAAAAAAATAAAATAAACATTCAGAAATGCTAAAATTAAAATATTAAGCAACACGATTTTTCTGTAATAAGTAAATAGGTGGGGTATAACTCAAGATTTCTATACCAACATACAGATAAATAAAAAAATAAAATATAAGTAAAATGCATGTTAAAATTTAATTTAAAAGTAAAAATTAAACTCCATATACATACGTACAGAGGGCAGACAAACTACCAAGTACAAAGTGTTTTAAATTTAATTAATTCAAAGAAACTGTTTTTCTCAAATCGTATACTAGGTTTTATAGGACACTCCTAAACATTTTAACTAAAAAAGGTAAAGAATACTCCCAGGCTTATACAATATATATAGAAAGCAGATACATAATATGTATTATTCATTATAAATTTTATTTGTAAAAAATTTTTTCAAAACAGGTGCAGTTTGGGGTACCTATAGGCTACAGGGAGTCAAAGTTTTAAAATAATATACTTAACTAAAAGCGGTTTGCTTAGAATAGCTTTAGTCAATTTCATTTACCCATATTCCTACCTGGCAAGTTTTAAAAAATGTAACGCGCGCCAATGCCTTTCAAGACCATTTAAGATTTTTTGAATAGTTAAAAAAAAATAAGAAATTTTATTTTAAAAATAATGCCCTAAAAAATATACAATTTATTAGACATGTAGGTAGGTATGTGTATATATTGTTTGTTAGGTATACTGAATTTTATCACACTCTGTACTCATATTCTATAAACAGCCTGTAACAATATTAATGGTTTATACAATGTACTTAGTAGTGTTTTTAATCAGTTAATATCTAACATTTTATATAAACATGTTTAGTTACGAAACAAAAGCGTATGCTCCTATAGGTAAGTTTATTTAAATAACAATGCCTGTTTTTGGTGACAATTGAGATCTATCGACCCTTGGGTTTTTGGACAACAGTTTTATAAAACAATGGTGTAAATACTTACCTAGGCTTGGATAACACTATCACATCCCCACTGTTGTAAAATGTCTTTAACTCCCATTATTTAATCGTACAAAAACACCCAAAACAAAAATACGTTCAACGAGACTAGAACAGTCCGATTAAATTTCGCTATACCCTTCACCTTGATCTATAATTACAAGAATGACCGGGCAAACCAAGCACCACCAGTTTCGGGTGCCAATCGGGGCACATCGTAGGTGGACTTTCTAGAAATGAAAATTTCCGAATTTCAAAAATTTTATATTTAGATTATATTGCAAATATATTCTCAAATTGAGCATTCCAAATGTTTCAAATTGAACATACAGGACGCGTTCTTTAAATGATATGTCATTTTAATTGTAAATGACCAGTTTTTTATTTTAAAAAGTAACTGAAATTCAAAAGTAAAAGTTATATGTTATTTTAAACTGAAGAACAAAAGAAGTTAAACCAAAATCATGAAAGTCTTAGCTTTAGACTGTATTTTTAAAGTGGAAATATATTCTGAGGATATGAAATAATTTTAATAATCATTTTGAAATATTTCTTTTAAGGTGGCTTTCTTCAAATAAGAATCGGTAATCTCAATTTAAATAAATATAAATAAAAATATCCAAATACTCTATTTGATAATATGTTTTTTTCTGTGCAGGCACTCAAATACGTGCGGATACTGGTGCGTTTAATAGTGTTTACCCTAAGTCTATATGTCTACCAAAGAATTTGGATATCTAAAATAAACGTTCGAATTAAAAAGAAAATAAAGTAAAGTCATAAAAAGAAGATTTAAGATCTGAAACCGGACATCTGATTTACCTTTTATTGAAGTTCCGCCAATTAAGAGTGCTCCAAAGAACAATTTAATAAATCAATCTATACAGAACCTCATCAAGCTAATAAGAATCATTAGGCATGAAATTAACAATTTTTTTATATCCTCTTATGACTATCTTAAAATGTCGTGTTTATTAAAAAATATATACTTAAAAGTCTCTCTGTATTGAACGAAATCGACTAGATTTCTCAAACGCTGTCATGCAACCTGTTATCTGCGATCGTCAGTTGCTTGACTGAGAGTGATTTAGCTAATTCTGTTTTTGAACTATGGCATCATGCGTTGATTGACTGACTGAAATTTAGCTAAAAACTAGTATTTTAAAAGTTTTAGCATTGATATTGTACACTTGACAATGACAATTTCTTCACATGATAATAGAACAAAAACTTTCCATTAACATGGTCTGATAAAAATGCTTCTGGAGAAAAAATACATAAAATTGTATATTGTAAGCAGCACCTAAATTGCAGCAACAATGCTTAACGGAAGGTGGGTAAAATAACACTACATTTACTCTTTTTAAATTTAGGATGATGTATTAAAAAATGACCTAGACGATAATGTACTTAAGTCATTTTACGATACATCTACTTAAACAAGTTTACGTCAAACTATTCTAGAACCTGTGGTATTGTCTCTTTTTGACATTTGGAAAGTCTATGAATCCGTAACGACTTAAAGCAAAAATTGCTTTTTCTCCTCGTCCTTAGTTAATATGTTGCTATACTCGTCAATTTGCTTGATATCTCTCTTAGCTGTGTCATTAACTACTTTAAGATTATTGATAATTTTACAACCCTTCGTATAAATTTCGTGTTTCTCTAGGTTGCTGGATATTTTTCAAAAAAATCTGTAAGAAAATTCAGGTTTTGAAAAAAAAAATAAGCTAACAGATATAAAGTCATAAATTTTTTTATTTTTAATTTGATTTAATTCTTCTTTCTTTGCGCATTCGTTGCCTACTTCGTTGAAGAGTTGTTCTACTTATAGACAGTGACGAAATATCATGTCCTAATGCTTTTGCTGCTGCAGTCCAAATACGAACACCGTATCTATCTCATATTTTACAGGCATCAAATTCAGCTACTATTTTAGGTGTTACAAAGTTACTTATTCTATAAAATTTCCTTCTTTTTGGCTGTTGGTTACCAGGCTCTCGTAGGGAAACCCGTACTTCCTCTTGGAACTTTTGCTTCATTTCTCGCTCCGACATTTTTCTTTAGCTAACTTTTTTTGAGTATGCCATATTTTATAAACCATCAGAGACAGAAACCGACCTTAGTTTTTAGTGTACGAAACGATATGTCAAAAACTAAATAATTTATTTTGTGTACGAGATAAAAATATTCGGGGGAAATTTTTAAGTTTTACGAAGTGTACAAAACAAGAATAAATCCATCACATACATACTTAAATGGCCAAAATATTACTGGCAAGTTTGCCTCAGGTACTGAAATATATTTATAAATATATATTAATAAATAAATATTTATAAACATATATTTATACATAATATATCCAATATGGTAACAAACTGTATAAATTTGTTAATAAATTTACAAAAAGTTGGTTAAAATCAATTTTAATTTGATATTTATGGAGTTCGCGATTCTCAATAAATTGTAAAATGTAATTGAGGCGTATAAAATAAGAACAAAAATAGGTCATACAATATGTGTTCCAAATGGAACGATTTATATTTAATAAAATTTAATTAAAATTTTAATAGCTGATGTTAATTACTATCTCATCTTATTTGAATAGTTTTTTTACTGTTTTTAATTGTTAATTTTTAAGAATATAAATATGCCCTTTTGAGCCACAATATAAAACCAACAGCTTAGATTTATTACTACATTAAAGTTTAAACGTTCCTCTTAAATAATAATAATAATAAGTGCCATGTCTATGCCTGTTCAAAGTACCTGGCAAGAAGCTTTATATTTTTAAATGTTATGCTATTACTAATGTAAGATATTACAATGAGGTTCACGGATAAATAAATAATTATTTAACGAACAATTTTAATAATTTCAAAAGAAGTTTTACTACTTATTTCACCATTCAACAAAGTACAAGCTAATAATATAATGGAATCTTTCTTATATACACTACATTAAAATAAATAAAAATAAATATATCTTAAACATTTTCTTAAACATGCATATACATTTTTTGTTATCAAATATTATCATAAACGTTATAATCATCGGGATAAGTAGCATCATGATCATTGTTATCATTGTTATTTTCATAAGAATAATCTTTATAGTCATCATCATTATTTATTTTATCACGATCTGCGTCATCTAGTTCTACCTTAACTATATCCTCAGCTCAATCGTATTATCATTGATTGTCCATCCACATTACTTGGGTGAGAATTGGACAGAACTTACTTCAATAGTATTTTGCCACATTGAAGTGACATAAATTGTACGTTTCTTCAGAGATTTCCAACATGGTAGAATTTGAGACTAATCAATTTTTTTACGTTTTCCGTAAAATATTCTACAATGGATGATGTTGAGAATTGGTAAATGGCCCTATATACTATAGCAAAATCTTTTTACTGCATCAAGTGAAATACTTGTCTTATTTAGATGGCATATTAATTTAATAAGGCTAAAATTTATCTACAATAGCAGTTTTATTTTTTATATAACAAAACAACGATTTATACTGGAACAAACTTTTTTCTAAGCTACGTAAGTTAATTCTAGTAAAAACCTTTGGATATACTATATAAGGTTTTGGCTGTCCCTATAGTGCTTAACTATTTTGTCTAGTTCATACAAGTCTTTTGTCTATGTTTTTTTTTATCTTTATTTTTTTTTCTGATAGAGAAACGTCTAAACTTAGATTTAGTAATAAATCTAAGCTGTTGCGCGATAGGTATATAAACGTGCAAAATAATGGAAAAATAGGGTTGTGCAATAATTTTCGGCAAACAATAATTTATAAACGTGCAAAATAATGGAAAAATAGGGTTGTGCCGAAACATTAGAACAGGTTTTAATAAGTACTGATATATAACTTTTTTTACTCACTTCAAAGTTAATTTTAGGAATAATTTTAAACTGTTGCGCTATCGGGATGGTTACGGTCCAAAAATTTCACGATAGAAATAATATAATAATTTTTAAAACCGACTTTACCTAGGCAGGTAAGGATTTAATTAAAGAAGACTGTGCATACAATCATTTTTAAAACATATTATCCAGCGCGATCGTAGCAAATTTTTGCGGTTGACTCTCGCTCTATAAAGCCTATGTGCTTACCGATGGGTGTATTGAGAAAAGTAAAAGGTAGTTCAATAATGGGATTAAAATAAATTTTAGGTCTAAAGGGAAAGGAAAGACATTTGCTGCTAGCAGAAGCTACAGCCTAGATACTCTAGGGATGGTTCTGCACCTCTACATAGAAAATATATGGGGTTGCATGAGAGTGGCACTCCGTGTTGCTATATTGGGGCTACGGAAGGAGTTATATTGGCTAATCATTGGGAGAAAAATCGTTAGAATACCTATAAAAGGTCTCCTAGAGCTCTTTGCTAAGCACGAGAAACAATATTCCAAGAATGGTCGTATTGAAGATATATACTGATTAAAATGTGGGAAATACATTCTGGCTTTTCTTGCCATCCGAAAAAAAAATCTTATGTATTTTTTTATCTAGAATCTAAAAAAAAACTTAAAAAATAATTTAAATTGATACCAGCATTTTCTTAATGGGACACATTATTTATTGGTTCGTTTTTGAAAGCTTCTTTTTTTTTTGACAAGTCTTAATAAAAAGGATTTTATACTCGTTTTTAGAAACAAACATTTCGTCCTGGTCAAAGTGTTGCCGATGACTAAAAAGTTTCTACCTCGAAAAAAAGGTATACGGGTAGGAGCACTTTTCTCAAAAGATGTAAAAAGTATTTCCTTTGACGAGCTTCGCTCATTTTCGTTTAGCCACCCAGTATATAGGTTTAAACATTAAACACTTCAATTAATTTGTTTAAGTTAAATAAAGTCAATACAAAATTATCATTCGGCATTTAATAAAAGGGACATTTGTCTCTTTACACCACAGACTAGTGATCGGAGAATTATAAATATTAAGCGCTCTTACAAACGGGGTAAGCACACGTCTCTCTTATTAGTTGAGTGGTTCACGTCAAACGTAATTAGGCATTTCCGGTTGGGTCGGCACTAATCGTTTGAAATTTAGCCTTGTTTTAGTTTGGCCATCTAACATCTTTCGTCCTTGTTTATCGTTCGACGCTGATTTCAGCCGATCCAATCAATTTGTTGAATGAACCTTTTCGTCGTGTTCAGTGTGTTTGCACACCTTTGATCGCAATTTTGAATAATAAAAAAGACT
Source organism: Listronotus oregonensis (assembly GCA_019359885.1). Classification (NCBI taxonomy): domain Eukaryota; kingdom Metazoa; phylum Arthropoda; class Insecta; order Coleoptera; family Curculionidae; genus Listronotus; species Listronotus oregonensis. Next base: position 51,587 of record JAHBCN010003225.1, on the reverse strand, counting down.
AAAAATGTTTCTGCAGCTGGTTTTATGACACACGATTAAAATAATAAAATAGGTTAAGGATTTACATTTAATTTTTTGTACGTTTTATTATTGAACGTCAGGTATAGTCAACTTTATTATACAGGGATGCGCAAAAGTCCGGAATAAAATTAATATCTTTTTAACCAGTAACTTAGGAAAAAAACGCTGAAACACGCCAATTGATTTTAAATTGTACGCATTTTTTGGCAATAAAATGAAATATTTTTTTTGAACCCCTTAGCTGCAACCTTCCCCAACTTTTTTTTCAAATGCAAACCTATGTCGTGTATGGACACATTGAAAAGCTCGTAAAAAATGGAATCTGACCATACCCTTTCTTTTTTTTTTTAAACTTATATGGTTACCAGGAAATGAGAAAAAACTCTTTTAAAAACAAAAAAGTTAGAAATACCTACTTAGTGCTATCTACGGGTGAATTAACGTTGCAAATAAACAAATAAAGTGGCATTCAGCATTGATGACGTTCACTGCTCAACAATTGCTAAGGATCATCAGTACCTAGTTTCTAAAAGTTTACAAATTTTAAGAACAGATCAACCTGGGCAGGCAACACAACAAATTTTATTGATTATGTGTAAAACTGATAACGTAATCTAGCATCAACATTCTTTGGAATTTATTTTTTCAGAAAAAAATTACACATAAAATTAGTTATAATCCCAAGCAATTGTTGAGCAGTGTACTTCAAAAAGAGAAAAAGGTTGTTAAATTTTTTGTACCAAATTTAATGCCCCGATAAGAAAAAAAAATTTGACACAGTTTTAAAATTGTGGCATTTCTGGGTAAAATTAAAATCTGTTTAGTTTATTAATTGGTGGTAAAATGGTAAAAATGGTATTGTCAGAGAGGCAGCGTATCGAAGTCTTGATATTGTTGGGATGTGGGGATAGAATGCGGAGTCAAAGTGAAGTGTGTACTTTATTTAATGCAAAATATCCGGAAAATCACATTTCCCAGGCTACTGTGAGTAAGATCTTACACAAATTGTGGCCGGCCACATGTTTTAGGCGAAGATCAAAAATTGGACATTGCCGTATCTCTGCAGGAAGATCCACATTTGTCAACGGTTTCCTTAGCCCAAAACAATCCTGCGTCTAGACGTACGATAGGGAGATTTTTGAAAACAGAAAAATACTACCCATATAAGGTATATCTTGTCCAAGAGCTCTTGGAAGATGACTATGACAGGCGTTTGCAATTTTGTGAGGAAATAATGGGGCGATGTGACGAGAATAATGGGTTTCCACTGAACATACTCTTTTCGGACGTTATTTAACTGGAGTAGTTAACAGGCACAATTATCGACTCTGGAGTCAGGAAAACCCACACTGGATATGCGAAGCTCATACGCAGCGTCCTCAGAAAGTAAATGTATGGGCAGGCATCATCAAGAACAGAATATTAGGGCCATACTTTTTTGAGGGAAACCTTACAGCTGCACGCTACTTAGACTTTTTACGCTTTGAATTAGTGCCTGCTTTAGCTGTTATGTTTCCCAATGAAGCAGATCCAGATATCCCCACTAACACACTTTGATTCCAACAGGACGGCGCTCGCCCACATTTTGGTATTAACGTCAGAGAATATCTGGATGAAATATTTGCAGGACGCTGGATTGGACGACGTGGTACAATTGAATGGCCGCCACGATCCACAGACTTAACGCCATTAGAATATTTTTTTTTGGGATATCTGAAAGACAAGGTTTATCAAAATATGCCGGCTAATATGGAAGATCTAAAAAACAGAATTAGAGTGGAATCACATAACATACCGGCTGAGGCCATTCGGAATTCCGTAGACGGGTACGGGTTTTACAATCGCCTAGGAGCCTGCCAAGTAGAGGGTGGAAGGCATTTTCAGCATCTGTTACGTTAATTCACCCGTAGATAATAGCACTTGGAAGGTATTTCTAACTTTTTTGTTTTTAAAAGAGTTTTGTCTCATTTCCTGGTAACCACATAAGTTTAAAAAAAAAGAAAGGGTATGGTCAGATTCCATTTTTTTACGAGCTTTTCAATGAGCCCATACACGACATAGGTTTTATACTACATTAATAAATCGCATTTGAAAAAAAAAAATTTTTAGGGGAGGGTTGCAGCTAAGGGGACAACAGAGTTGAAAAAAAATCATTTTATTGCCAAAAAATGCGTACAATTTAAAATCAATTGACGTGTTTTAGCGTTTTTTTTTCTAAGTTACTGGTTAAAAAGATATTAATTTTATTCCGGACTTTTGCGCATCCCTGTATGCAATGGCCTAAGGTAAAATTGGCAAAAACCTGAAGAGCAAATACCTATTTGATGCAACCTTACTTGTTTAGAATAAATTTAATTTTTATTTTATGTGCTAAAGATATGCAAAATTGCACTTTTGTGCAATATTATTTTATTTGGAATTACAAAATTACCAGTACCAGCAAAAAACAACTTAATTTAAAAACTAGAAAAAAAAAACAGTATAAAAATAACCTTTACATTTATCAAGATATTTGTAATTGACAGATAAGGTCCCAGAAACTTTTATTGGTATTTCGAATAATTTTAGATCTCAGTACCTTAAGAGGCCGACATTTTTGAATAGGTACTTGGCCCTTATTTAACATAAGTGTTTTGAATATGATATCTTTTCCTTTTTCTGAAATCAATAAATAGAATAAAATTCTTTCTGCATTTTAAATCCTATAATGAATAATAGATTGCAAATTTCTAAAATACCCCCTTAATATATTGTATTATAGCCCCTGTTTCGGGACATTCCGAGTTAAAATGTGCAGTTTTGAGAATGTTTCCTTTAATTATGTCCTAAAATCTAACTACCTACCAAATTTAAAGTTTCTACTTCCTCGAAAAGTGCCCCATAATTTTGATGAGTCAGTGGGGGATTCGGTCCGTCACTTAGTGGAAAAATTGACGATTTTCAAAATCAAATATCTTAAAAACTACTTGATATATCTTTAATATTTTTTTCGCAAAATTAGAATACCTTAGTGAATTTACATACCAAATCTTAAACGATAACGAGGTTATGATAAGGGGAAATATCCGCTAAAAACTTTCGTGTAAATCCAGACTGCGTGCGTCAGGCCGAAACTAGACTTGGCACACTACCGTGCGCTTAGATTTGTATAGTTCGTCGGTTTTTTCTCAGGTACATCGGTTGTCTACAACTTAAAATGGATTTAGAAAGTAACATAAGTTGCTTATTTATCCAAAAACCGATAAGAAATTTTTTTATACCTTGCCCAAGATTCTCTTATAGAAACTTTGCGAGAATAATTTTTATGCACTGTAAAAATAGCAAACCGGTAAATATTCCCAAAGGAAGTTGTGTCTTCCTTAAGAATAGTTTTATTGTAAATGCTTTTACGTATGCATGTAAGTCGAAGCTTGGTTTTGAGAATTATTCCACAACTGAGCCTTTTACATATTTTTCATTAATATTTCAATTTAACGCCGTAAATCATTATATTGTTTCTCAGTGGCGTATGATCTACCGAAATTATTTAATGTGTTTCAAAAAGTGGGGGCGGGCTGAGCACCCCTGACACCCCCTCAACTATACGCCCCTGTCGTTTCTTTGTTCCGACTCCTTAATAGAAGATAAATCCTTTGTAGTGATGAGACCGGTCTTGGTCTTTCAGCAAGACCAAGACCAAGATTGCCTTTTCGCTTGCAAGACCAAGACCAAGACCGAAGTATGCAAGACCAAGACCCAGACCGACATGCAAGACTCTTGCACTTCTGAAAGTTTTTTTTTAATATTATAATATTCAGTTTTCGTATTCAATATACAGAGCTACCTTTTACAGGCATGACAAAAAATGTGTGGAAACTGCAAAAAAGTCGATTATTTAATGTGGAACAGGATTATTTAATAAAATAATAATTAAATCGATCACTTTGTTCTTTTATACAGTTATCTAATACGATAACCAGTAAATTTAATAACATGTTTCAAAAATAGAGAGATATAATGAGATCGTGACTCAATGGTTCGACAAAGCTCGAAATCTCCGAAACCGTCAACGACAAAGAAAAACTGGGGGTACAACATAGAAGCTGAAAATTACTTTTATATTCCTAATGTTTTTTAAATTAACTATCTAGTGATGCCACTTGCATGCACACAATTTTTAAAATCTAGAAATACATTATTTTTGTTCCACACTTAAAGAAGTGTCACCATTGGATTGCTTCTTAAAACTAAGATATAAATGTGAAAGTCTTGGATTAATAACAAATATATTTGCCATATCATATAGGAATACTTCTTATATAAATTAATTATTAATATCACTTTCGGTTTAGATGGAAAAGTCAAAACAATGCCAAAAGAATAATGATGACATTAGTTTTGTCAAAACCGAAAAAGGTGTTTAAAAACCATCTACGTCGACATTGTTTCTATATGACAGTTCAACAATTTCCAGCATAATATACAGGGTGGCAATTTTCTTTTAATTAATTTTTCGCCATAAATTTTTTATTTTTGGTCAAAAGCTAAAAGTACAAATTTCACACTAGAAAAATAATTTCCTAAAAAGAACGTATTTTATTACGATTACGAATAATAAAATCTCGATCTCGGCGATTCACCGATTATTGCTTATTGGCAATTGCTTGCTTTAGAAGAAGTTTAATTGCACTTCTGTGTGGATGATATCAATGAAGTTATGCCTCTTGATCAAATTGCACAACTTGTCATGTGGTTGTGTGTAATTACTTTTTTATAAATTTTAATGTTTTCTTTTTTATTTTTAATACTTCAATTTTTATTTTCATTATTGGTTTTTGCGTTTTACCTTTTGGATGACCATTACACTCATGTATAAAAAACCCCATTTAAAATGTCAAAATTCGAAATTTGCTATCGGATAAATGGGAAAAGTTACTGGCTAAAAAAATCAGTTAGTTTACGGTTTTATTAATCGTGTCGTCCATTGTTACCCCAGTAGTGATTGTATTTTATATTGTTGATTACTTTGTTTTTAACTTTGTTTGTACTTAGAATTTGAGCCAGATATTTTTGCCTGGTTTTAAATACTTCTGAAATTTAACTCGTTTCTCAAAATATATATCTGGACAAATCTGACCATTAAGGGTATTATCTCTAATCAACTTTCATTAAATTTTTGTTTTTTGGATTTTGTAGTTTTTATTTCTATATTCTCGTTATTTCCATATATTTCCAAAGTTTCTAATGTGACGTGAAATGATTCCAAATATCTATTTCCGGAAATTTTCCATCACGAGCATAATGCGTTCCTTAACAAACTTCCTTCCTTCGGTCTTCTATCTAAACTTTGTTCGGGTTAGTTTTGGTTCCTCCAGTTTAGCATTCTTAATTTTATCCAAAGAAAAATAATTTGTCCTTTTACAGATCCTACTCTTACAAAGACGCTTTCTTCTCTTGCACACCGACAAGCGATAGGGGATCTGTCGCTCTTTTATAGGTATTTTCACCGGTTATGCTGTAAGAAGTTAGCCAATATAATTCTTCCTCTGGCAACTCCCAAGAGAGCAACACGTAGTGCCATTCTTATGCATTCCTTACAGTTCATCTGGAGAAGCCTCGAATTTCCCAGTTTGTTTGTTTCTTTATCCCTAAATTACCTAGACTATGGAACCATCTGCTTGCAGATGTTTACCCTGTTTACTATGTTTTCATTTAAGCCTCTAAATCTTTTAATCTTATGTTAATAAACTACAACCTAATTTATTTAAAACACCCACAGTACATTAATGTGGATTCATATATAAATAAGCCACAAGCACATGTACATGTATGTATGTGTGTATGTATGTATGTATGTATGTATGTATGTATGTATGTATGTATGTATGTATGTATGTATGTATGTATGTATGTATGTATGTATGTATGTATGTATGTATGTATGTATGTATGTATGTATGTATGTATGTATGTATGTATGTATGTATGTATGTATGTATGTATGTATGTATGTATGTATGTATGTATGTATGTATGTATGTATGTATGTATGTATGTATGTATGTATGTATGTATGTATGTATGTATGTATGTATGTATGTATGTATGTATGTATGTATGTTTTTTTTTTTTTTTTTTTTTTTTTTTTTTTTTTTTTTTTTTTTTTTTTTAATGAGGGGACAAAAATCTTTTAAAAGGGGACAAAAATCTTTTAAAGACACCGTAAGATGATAGACAGTGAGTGTGGGATTTCCACGAAATCTTTCAACGTAATTTTCACCAATTTCAAGAAGTCTGATTATTTTGAAAATTTGTATGAGGCTCAAGAGCCGATGACAGTACAATTTTTTTAACACTTTGTCCTAACTAGGATTATCAGAATAAAAAGAGAAAAAATCTAGATTAGTTTTCGGGTTCACATTCACAGAACGACGGTTCTTGTTTTTTATTGGTACATGTAAAAAAAATTATTACCACTGTATATATATATGTAAAGCAAATAAATGGTACAATTATGGTACCATAGATAACGCTACAGCATTTTTCTACATCTATTAAAAAAAAAATGCTTAAATTATTAAGTCAAACGTATTACAATGAACCGCTTCTAAGTTTTTGGGAAAAAATAATAGGAATATTGAAAAAAATATTCCAAACTAATTTTAAATAAAAGAACTTTGAAAAAATTAAAAAAAAAAATTCATTAAGAACGCTAAAATCAAAACAAAACCTAAAAAAAAATATTATACAGGGTGTCGCAAAAGTAATGGGACACAGAGAAACAGCAGATTTCTTAGGTCGAAATAATTTAATTTACGTAAACTTGCCTAATCCCAAACTTGGTAATAACCAAGATACAGGGTGTCAAACTTTTAATTTTATTTTCGTTTTTTTTTGTAATAATTTCCTAACTAAATGACATAGCGATACAAAATTGGGGATTTGGGGGTTCTTTGAGGCAAGAAATTCAAATTCGTCCAAGTCTTTGATGTAATATGTTGGTGATCGCTGCCGCTGTACTCTTCGGAGCTAGTAGAGGCCGCCAGCTTCGGTCTTCTACCGCAGGACTTCAGGTTTTAGCGACTTCGTTTCCTAACTTTTTAGGATTAGTATTTTGACCTGTTTATTAAAACATAAATTACTATAATCCCCCCTACATCATAAATGCATACCTCATTTAAGTCTGTAAGAGCAACTGTACCCCCCAATTTTTTTATGAAAAATGGGTTTCGACCAATTGTTTTCAAATTTTTCAAAATGATAGTTCTTAACACTCTGATCAAAAGTCTTCACGGGCACAAAACCAGAAAGCTCCTCTAACCTCCCAAATCCGCCCCAAAGATCACTGGGGATTTGGGAACCTTTGAGAGTGATTTTGGAGGGGTTAGAGGGGTTTTCGGTTTTGTGCCCGTGAAGACTTTTGATCAGCGTGTTGAAAACTATTACTTTGCAAAGTTTGAAATTAATTGGCCAATAACCATTTTCCATTTAAAAATTGCAGGAAGAGCCGATTCAGTACAGTTTTTTTAACACTTTATCTTAGGATTATCAGAAAAACAGTTGCTCCTAGAGACTTCAATGACGTATACATTTTTGATGTAGAGGGAATTATGGTAACTTATTTTTTAATAAACAGGTCAAAATACAAAGTCTTAAAATAAAAGAACTTTGAAAAAAATTTAAAAAAAATTCATTATGCTATCTAAAACAAGTGCGATAGGCTGAGAGCTGGCGCCCTCTACTAGCAACATCAAAATATACAGGGTGTCGAATTTGAATTTTCCTAACTAAATGCTGTAGCGATACAAAGAACTTTGAGGCAAATCCCTATTGCCCTGCATTGCCATGTCATTTAGTTAAGAAATTATTACAAAAAAAAAACGAAAGCAAAATTAAAAGTTTAACACCCTGTATCTTGGTTATTATCAACTTTTCCTCTAACCTAAAGAATCTGCTGTTGCTCTGTGTCCCATTACTTTTGGGACACCCTGTATATACCGATTGGGTTGACATTTTTTACCAACTATTTTTTAAAAATATTTAATAGTAATATATTTTGTTAAAATTGCATTCTTCATAAAAAAAATGCTAACGTTGCTTAAGATTTTCTTGCTGTAGAATGCTTAAAGCTTAAAAACTAACGTACCCACAGTTTATTAGTTCTTATGGTTCAAGCCTTCGTGAACTGTTTAGAAATAAAAAAAATCTTAAAAAAAGATATTTTTGACCTATATTACCGATTTACTTATTTACTTCGACACACAAAGTGGGAGAGTTTAAAATTAAATACTACCTTGAGGATTATATTTTTTTAAATTTGAAAATAATGCAGGACAAAATAGCATACATTTATTTTTGTTTAAAAAAATTATTCCGTGGAACTTAATTACCTAGGTAGGCTTTCAAAACACGGTTCTTATTAGAAAACCATGTTAATGAAATTTATTTTACTTAACTATTAAAGCTTCTAAATAACAATCATCTATCTATATTAGGAATAATAATTTATCTTCCAACTTCATAAATCACTTAAAAACTTGTTAATAAATGGGTCTATAAATTAGCTTAGTAATGTAAGTTTTTTGGAATTCTGCGCTTCAAACGATTAGTGACGTTACATCCTGTGAAGTGTATCTTTAAAAGCCACGACTACTGTTGGTGGGCAATATACTTAAGCTGTCAAAACATAATATAGGTTTACTTATGCTATTAATGGAGCTCCTTTAATTTCTGTTTTTCCTTTGAATGTTATGTCTTATAACACTTTCAGTTAACATATACTTTCAGAAGTTCGGTTTACTAAAAAGAACCGCCTTCTCGGAAATAAGAAAATAATTAGCGATTATTTGTTTAGCTGTTTAATAAAGATCTAAACTGATGTTTAGTGTTCTCACTTAATGGGGAGACGATATTAGTTGAGAGTTTTCGAAGTACTATTCACATTTAAAATTAGCCGTTTTAATGACTTTATTTTAAAAATATTTAAGTGACTTTACCCTAAAACAACTGTCGATGTAGTGCATTTAAGTAAATAACAGATGCTACGTTTTATTGCTGTTATAATTTAAAATAATAATTAAAAAAAGACGGTTAGCACGTTAAATGGTGGCACTAAATATTTGCCATTTTGCCGAGTTTGGCATCGGGTATGTTGATGCCTTTTATGTTTTATTAGGAAATATTGTTTTATAGTTGGATCATTTTTAAAATGAAAATTCGGTACCCTTTGAAAAGAAAAAAAAAACAAAAAAAGTAGCAAAAAGGTTTAATTTTAATTGTCGGCTTTTTATATGGTCTATTATTACAAACACGTGCGGGAAGCGGCACATTATAAAAGGCAAGGATGGCCGCTAATTTAAATTAAAGCTTTTCGGCTACTTTTTACGTTTTTTTACCTTTTAAAGAGAACCAAATTTTCATTCTTATATTGATCCAACTATACACCATAAACAAAATTAGTTTTTTCAAAAGATCAATATGGCGTTCTTTCTGATTTTTAATCTACAGGATGTTTAAATTCAAACCCTAGAAACCATAAGAGATATAAGGACACTCAAATTGTGACAAAGTTGCGTTATAAGACGCTTAAAAAATAATTATTAAATTTTCATCCCTAAAAACTAAAATTTTCCTAAACTATTTTTAATATTTCCTGCCTTTACTTAAAAAAAAGTTTCAAAAAATTACACCGAATTCTTCTCCTGAATATATTACTGGTAAGGGGCTATTCATTAATAACTTAAGGATCCTGAGGGAGAGGGGGGTTAAGAAAATCTACACATGCCCTTATCTGGGGGGATGGGGGTAAAACCAATTCTTACGTAATATATTACAAGTCAAAAATTATTATAAAAATTTAGTTCTATTTTGAATGCTTAATGGTTTTTATCATTCAATAATGTGCACTTTGATTTACATCTGATTTTACAAATTTTGATTGTTTAATAAAATTTTAAAAACTTAAATGTGTTTATTGTTATCCATTTTACATGCTATGAATAATAATAATATTATAGTACATTCTTCCCGCGTATTTTTATTTTATTTTAATTATTTGAAAAAAAAATATTCTTTTATTTTCAAGCAACAATAGTAATAACCCAAAGACTAGATGGTTGTCTTATAGTGATATAAAGATAATTATAATCTATATATAGCAATGAAAAAGTATAAACTAAATTATCTGCTAAAGAATAAAAATCTTTCATTTACGTCAAACTGTGAATTTTAGTGTAACTAATTCTTTTTTAACAATGCTTTATTATCCAGAAAAAAGAGATTGAATCTTACGTAAAAAGGGGAAGGGGGTTTCAGAAATCTTATGTACCCTTACATGTGGTAAGGATGGTCAAAATTCGTCAAATTCATCCTTTCGTAATTTATCATCAATCTTTTCTCATGTTTTTTTTTACTTTTTATTTTTCATCTTTTATAGCATATCATTCATTTTATGGTTTTAGCAATAGACATGGTTGTTTTTGAGACTTAAAGATGCGATAACTGATTCAGCTCCAATAACAAAGCTTTTGATGAGCCCCGTAATTTAAAACGTCAAATTTAAAACTAAACTAAATTCAATTTTTTTTAAATAGCTTTTGAAACAAATTCAGACAAATTCTGTAAAAAATATCAAATATCTACAGAGTCATATAAATAATTTCAAATTGGTTGGTATTGTTGGATTTTTAGTTTTGCAAAGTTATTATAAATTTTTATTTTTTATTTCCAAAATATTAATGTTAAGGCTCACATTTAAAAAAAAATCTGTAAATCAATTACCTAGAGAAGACTTAAAAGTCTAAAGAGTCTTGTATCACATTTTATTTACCACAATATTAGGTTTTACATTCCGAAAGTTAATTTTTAGTTAGTTAGTTTTTAAGGTCTATAAATCTTTTTGGACCTTACTCTTGTCCTCTTTAGTCAAAGACTTCTAATCTATCAATTTCAAGTGTATTCAAAACGATAATTTTAAAGCAAATAAAATGCTTGGTTTGATTAAAAATCTTAGGACATTAAAAATATTTCTGTCATGAGTTTTTTTTTGTTCTGTTTGTTTTGTAGGCCTAAAAATATTTACAAATGTAATAAATAGGCAGTTTTAATATAAAAAATAAAAATAAAGTTAACCAGTGATCAGATCATGTCATATAATATCGATATTTAAGTGTTTCGGTAGTAAAAAGTATTGCAATATTTCCTTTTTATGTTAATTATTTTAACATACTAAATTAAACATTTTTATGAAGGGTCATTAATCAGTTAATTCTACGAAGGAGCTATTATTGATGATGACCAAAATATAGTATCAAGTAAGTAGTAAATATCACTCTACTGTCGCATCAGCAACTTAAAGCGCCGTTTTTTATATCCACATACTCAGCACTGCCTTTTTGGAAAAATAAAGATTTTTTTTGTGCTGTTTTGTGCTGCTCTTTTGCTATTCTGTGCCGTTAACAGAAACTTTTTTATGCATTTTTGCTGACATATAAAATAAACAAAATAGGAAGGATTTTTTCGCGACTTACCGTTTTTAACTACTGGTTGATAGCGGTTCTTTCCCCCACCATTCTAACCGTGTTTAACCCGCCTATCCTCGCAAAAACGAAACGGTTTACGTATGCCAACTTACATACTAATCGTTTAATACACTTTTACTTTGGAGAGTTAAGAAATAAGTCGAAAAGATAATATATAAACCAAATTTTTCATTTAATAAGATATTAGCTGTTTCCAAGTCAACTATAACAAGTAAATTTTTCCTTTATGATTTAAATATAATTGCACTAATTCATCAATTTCGAAATAAACTAATAACCAAAAAAAAATCTGCAATGCAAATAGTTGTTAAACCATAGCAAAAAAAACATCACAAGAACCAAAACAATAGAAAAGCCGCGAATCCTCCATTATTTTAAATTTAAACTTGACATAACCATTATTAACGCTCCTCCTGACTAGTGGCGATAGCGGTAGATACTGGATACAAAGTAATGACGTAGATACTGACGTCAGAACACCTTCCCCTACGTTACCGCTTCTCGCGAAAATAAACCGGTATGTTAACTGTCCTAACAATGTTCAACGCGGTATGTCGCCAAAATTTGATGAGGGGTAGTTTTTCGCACCTACTTAACACTGCCATTTTGCACCACATATAAAAAAAGTACCGTGCTATGTTGTGCTCAACTTGTTTTATTATGTGCCGTTAATAAAAAAAAATTAATGAGAAGAACTATTTTTTTAACTAAAAAAACATTTTTTATACTGGTTAGCACTGCCATTTGGCATAGCAGCGGATTAAACTATTATGCTGTGTTGCCCTCAACTTGTTTCATCATGTGCCGTTAATGAAAATTCTGAAAAATAATTAGAAACTTTAAAAAAAAAAAACAGGTTTTCATGTCATGTTGGCACGGCCCGTAAATAAAAAGTTGGAATTATTTTTAGAATTAATTTTTTGCTCGTTAAAAAAAATCAGTTTTGTAGTTAATGGGTTATAAAAGGACATTTGGTTATTGCTTTTTGACCGAATGTTATTTGAGGTAATGTTAGAAAGGGCAGAAACTATTTTTTATTTTGTTTTATTACGAAAACACAGTTGATAGGTATGTTTATTTTTCTATCTGTTTTTTTTTTCTTTTTTTTATATATTACGTTTTTAAATCTTTCTCACTCTGTTAATCGGTTAATTAATGCAACAATTTAATGAAAATCCAAAAATACGCATGATTTCTTTGTTGTTGTACACCATGTTATAATATGATTCAAAAATGTTCAATCAAATCAGCTAAATCTTTGATTGCATAAATATTATCCAATTATCTTTGTTTAATTAATACTATGGTTCAGTTAAATTAACTTATAAATAATGAATTAATAATTATTTTATGAAAATTTTATCTTAGTTTTAAATATTATTTACCAACGGAAATATTTAGAATCTATCTGGCTACCAAATAGCCGTTTTTTATTTGAATATTCACAGATGTCGACATTAGGATGTATTTAGCTACATAATGATTGGTTGTGCAGAATTGCAAACTAGTGGTAAAGTGACTTTTATTGCCTATTTCGAACGCCTACGACCGAGATTGTGCTCTACTGTCGCTTAGCCGAATTTCGATGAGACAGCGACATAAAATGGATGCTACAGTCGAGAATATACTCTAAATTCATTTAAAGCATGAAAATTTTGCAAGTTTATACTTCAAAGAATAATATAAGATCATTCGGTAATTAGTTCTTCACTTTTAAGATGATAAAAAGTGAAAATAGACTCGAAACTGTAGAGATGTCAGTCTGTACGTGTATATGTGTGTATGTACGTAGTTTTAAATAACGTTTACTCGACAAAAATTAAAATAATGAACCTATTAACTTCTTTTTGGCCTTAAAAAATGTGTACATGTGCACACTCTAAGAAAATCATTAAAGGGTATGAAGCCGTGTAATTAATAATAATGATTAATTAACCGAATGTTTATGATTTCTGTTATTTTCTTCAGATTCTTTTTTTTTTGAATCCATATAATTTTGTTTTGTTTTTATGTTATTAACCATTAGTTAGTAAATAACAAGAAGATGGATATACAAAATATATAAGTGAGAGTGTGGGTGGGTAAAAAGAATAAATAAATTTAAAAAATAAAAAAAAAATGTTACTTCAACACTTTTAGAATGGATGATAGGAAGGTGGATAGATGAATGTATACATAAGTGGGAGGGTGGAGAGAGGAGAGGGGTAAAAAAATAAGAAAATATTTTTTTTTAATTCTTGGGTATATGATGTTTATCATGTAAATAAATTAATAAATGCAGATGTAGGTTGGTGAGGGGTATGTTTTTTTGGTTTAACCAAACTATTTTATTTATTTTAATTTAATAGTAAATTATTATACAAATTTTATAGATTGATTCTTATTGATATTAATTTAAATATAATCATAATTTATGAAAATAACAATGATATAGAAATTGTTTCAAATAATTTTTCAAAATTTTTATTAACGGCACATGATGGAACAAGTTGAGCACAACACAGCACGGTACTTTTTTATGCATAAAAAAATTTTGTTAAGGGCATAGAATAGCAGATGAACAGCACAAAAAAAATCTAGGCCATTAGTGCCGCCACGACTAAAAATGTGTAATTACAGTTGACGTTAATCGTTTAACTAATAGAGGTGGTATATGTTTATGCCAATTTAGGCAACCTTAATATTTTTAGTTCTTCCATTAATGTATTATAAGAAGAAAAATGACCCATGGCTTAGATATGAGATTTAAGATTAGAGGAATTATAATCGTCTGTATTATTTTTTGTGCCATATGTTGTAACGCATTTCTCAGGTTTTTTAATAAAATTAAAAAAAAAAAACTTTTCTCTTACTTCTTATTAAATATTCAATTTTAAATTATGCTTCAGCTTTTATTCATCCACAATTTCAACAGATATTATATGAATATCAGCAAATAATTATTGATTACCGTAAAGATGGATTATGCAGTTTCCAATTAATATTAATTTATGTCCACACGAAATGCACTCCCCGGATTTAACTTTAACATGGGGGGTGATTTTAGACTCACCTGAATAATGTTGTTAACTAAAGCTTTGTTTCTAAACTACTAAACTAATTGGACGTAGTACTTGATTTTATGGCAGCGCTATTTAGCTTAAATATTCAATAGCATAATTAGGCTGTTTACCTAATTACATTATTTCGGTTTAAGGTAAGTGTATTCTGGTTCTTATCGGTTGCTATGGCTTTTAACCCTTTAATTTATTACCAAAATATCTTATTACCTCACTATCAATTTATATTTTAATGTCTGGTTACCACAATGCAGAACAAAATGTTTTTAAATCAGGTTTATACTAGTGATGCTGACAAAGAACTGTACATTGTGCAGCCTTTTTGATGAATTTTCATGATATTGGGAAAACTACAACAGATAAAGCAAATTCGATGGAACGTTTTTGTTATCAATTTTCGAATCAACTTCAACGGTAAAAAAAGATCACGGCTTACTTGATAAGTCTCGGAGATACAGGGCGTTTTTAAAATTTCGATGATTTTAGCATCCCTCTGTATCTCGGTTGTTAGTAAAGATACGAAAAATGGTACATAGTATATTTATGTAAAATTTTACATAAAATCTTGTGGCATAGTTAATTATTTTTTATACGTTTTAATTTTAGAGATATAACGCAAGTTGCCTTCTTTAAATGGGCCACCCGGTATAATATTTGACTATTTGCTTTCCTATACAATTACCTATTTATTGATACTACACACTTTATAATTATTTTCAAAGAAAATCGGTTTTTGTAAAAAATTCAAGAAAAACCTGATAAGATTTAAATTTTGCACACCTTTTATAAAATTAGGTATCTACATGGCAATAAACTTACCAATCCTTAAGTTAATTACTTTTCTAAAAATATTATAAATATAATTTTTAAATTGTTATCTAATGGTCCCTTCTTTATTCACTCTTAATTTCAATTAACTAAGTACGCATTTTGTTTAGAAGAATGTAAGTTGGTTTAAAAACAAATGATGGCTGCTTAATCCTGTAGAACATAATTATACGCAAGAACTAAGAATGACATACTGCTGACTGCTGACGGACAATAATTGTCATATTTTTTTTAATTTTGTTTTTTTATTTAAAAAAAAAATAATAAATTAATTTGTCTATAGGGAATATGTTCACTCATCATTGTGGATATTTCACAACTCACAAAAATTTCATCGAGATCACATTAAAGATTTTGGCCTTTGTCTATTTTCAACCGTCCAGGGGGGGAACATGTGCCCCGGTGCCCCTCCTATATGTATATATATATATATATATATATATATATATATATATATATATATATATATATATATATATATATATATATATATATATATATAGCAACCCATGAGTTAAATAATAGGTTAGTTTTTCTAATTGTAAAAACTTTATAGTTGTCCTGAACGGTAGGGAGAAAATAATAAACTCTCGAAAGCTTGACAAAACAGAAAAGGGTTTCATTACTAAATCCAGGCCACCAATCCTTTTTCAATAATTTAAAAAGACTGCTACACCCATACTCTATTTGATATTTTTCTTAACTAGTCATCGCGACTTACTCTCCTCTGTCTATATATATATATATATATATATATATATATATATATATATATATATATATATATATATATATATATATATATATATATATATATATATATATATATATATATATATATATATATATATATATATATATATATATATATATAGATACAGGGCGAAAAAATGAAGATCAGTTCCAGATTCAGAATCCCTTTTTTGCAAATTTTCCTTCGTTTTCAAGATATTTTACTATAAAGTTTTGCCAACGAAAAAATGTTTAATCGCATTGTGGGTGTCGCTAATCTGTTGTGATTACCGTTGTCCTGGTGTTTTATTCATTCATTAATCAGTATTTAATAATCATTAATTAGGGTGTTAAATTGCAATTTTAAAATAAGTGTTTCTTGGCCAGCAACAAATGTAAAAATAAACGATTAGGAAACTAACAATATTGACCATTACTACAAAGGAACCCAAATATGTTCTATAGTTTTGTGGCGGATTCATGTTTTAGTTTGTTTTCTTTGGAATACTCGCCTTTTTACGTTTTGGAAAATGGGACCTCTTCGGTCTAGGTCCCGGGGTATAACGAGCTGACCCTGTTCAGCCCTATTGACCCCTATGAACTTGCAGATCGCCTGCAACAAAAAAA
This sequence comes from Listronotus oregonensis, assembly GCA_019359885.1. Classification (NCBI taxonomy): domain Eukaryota; kingdom Metazoa; phylum Arthropoda; class Insecta; order Coleoptera; family Curculionidae; genus Listronotus; species Listronotus oregonensis. The sequence continues at coordinate 34,801 of JAHBCN010003225.1, read as the reverse complement.
AAAAAAAAAAAAGAAAACCCCTAAAAAGGACAAAAATTCTAAATTTTAAGAAATTTTTGCACTTAAAACTTAGAAAATTCTAATAGCTTTTATGACGTTTTGTCATAATTGACATTAGGTTATTTGACTGGTATATGTATAGTATTTAAAAAGACAAAAAAAGGTGGTATGGTGTGTTAATTGATTTTAAGTTTACCTGAATTAACTTCATTTTCCAAAAAGTAGAAAGGCGAATATCCCCAAGAAAACTAAAAAGGAACCTTAATTATGATTAAGTCACAGTTTTTAATAAAATACAGAAATTTTTCTGTATTTTTGTCAACAATAACCCAGTTTCTAAAGTTTAAAGCATAAAATTTTAATTTTAAATTAGGAATCTAAGTTGTATAAGTTTTAATTAAATACCCGCTTTATTACTTTTTTTAAATGCTAAGAAAAATTCAAAATAGGTTGGATAACATGTCTAAATTTAATAGTTTTTAGATAAGGCATTTTAAAAGGTAATATATTGGATCATATGACAGGCTATTAAATTGCCTTTTACTAACTTGCTTTGCTTTTTCTCAGGAGGATTTTATTAAATACATAGTTTTAGAAGTTTTAATAAAAAAATATTAGAATTAACTAGAAAAATTATATATCAGGGTGATTGGTAAGTAGAGGCGAGAAAGGAAAACCCAAATTAATGTTTTAATTCTAAATCGAAAACCAAGAATACTTTTTTTTTGCAAATTTTCCTTTGTTTTCAAGATATTTTACTATAAAGTTTTGCCAAAGAAAAAATTTTAAACCACATTGTGGGTGTCGCTAAACTTAGTAGACGCTTCAAACTATTACGTCACATGAAATCAAGTTTGACCGTTGTCAAAAGTTAGACACTTTGATGCACATGCTAAACAATTATTATGTTATACCCATACAGATAAACAATATTACCGTATTCTCCGTTAGTGAACTCCATTTTCTTGTAATTTTTCCAATAAGAAATTGACAAGTGTCTAACTTTTGACAAAGGTCAAACTTGATATCATATGACGTAATAGTTTAAAAGCGCCAACTAAGATTAGCGACACCCACAATGCGATTAAACATTTTTTCGTTGGCAAAACTTTATAGTCAAATATCTTGAAAACGAAGGAAAATTTGCAAAAAAGGGATTCTTTATTTCGATTCAGAATTAAAAAAATAATTCTGATCTTCATTTTTCGCTATATATATATATATATATATATATATATATATATATATATATATATATATATATATATATATATATATATATATATATATATATATATATATATATATATATATATATATATATATATATATATATATATATATATATATATTATACTGATTTTTCGGCAATTTCTTTCCCATTTTTACAAAAAGGTAACAAAACCTCAACAGCCATTGGATTATGAGAACAAATAATATTGATTTTCCTTTCAGACAAAAATGTTTAAACTAAGTGTTAGGTCAAAAAAATCAGTTTTTGGTCTTAAATATACCCTTCAAATTTAATTTTGAATTACATCCGGTTTATAACGAATAGGTTTTGTGTTTTGGAATTAACTTTTATAGATGCTGCTGTTTTATTTTTAATATATGTTATGATAACACAGCAATTATCTTATTGTAAACGTCAATAGAGTTTTAAATTTCCAAGTGTTCCCATATCTGACAACTATTCCGGTGGTGAACCTTTAGGTCTTTTATTAGTACACATGTGAAAGAAAATAATTCTCTTTTTGAAGTAACCTGTATTTTATAATTAACTAAATTTTACATTTATATTTTAGTGCTCAAGCTTTCATGCAATTACAATTTCACAGATATTATGGCAGTGTTATCTGTATATCAGCGATTGATTATTGATCACGATATAGATATATTATGCAGATTCCAATCAATTTTAATTTGTGTCTACACCGAATTTACTTCCTGGATTTAACTTTAACATAAACGGTGATTTTGGATTTACGTGAATATTATTAATTATTAAAGCTTTGTTACTAAACTAATCTAGAGTGGTGTACTGTTTTATAGTAGCATAATACAACTTAATTATTCGAAAGCAGATATAGTCCGACTGTTTACATTAGTACCCTTGCAGTATTTAGTGTTTTGAGACTAGTCGAAAACGACTATCCTCTTGGGTACAAAAACTTAAGAATTGGTATTTTTTCTTGGCACTGCCTTGATATAGTTTTAAGGCTAATTAAAATTTTGTTAAGTAGCATGTGCAGGTAAGAAGTGATACGTTTACATACATGTTTTTACTTATGCTTACGTCACAGTTTTTTGCAAATCATTTTTTTAACGTTTTGTTTATGCACGACTTTGTGATTGTCATATAAAGTTTCCTAATAGAAATTTTGAGTTACATGAGTGTGTAAAAGTAAGTACAATTGCAATAGGTATGTAAAATCATATTTCCTGTTTGTAATCTAATTTTTCCTGTCCCGTAAAAATGCAATATTAAGAGACAAAATATTTACTTACTTTTTGTTTCAATAGATATTTTTTAAAAATTTGGTCGATAATACTCCATGCTGTTGTAAGCCCAATTTAAAAATCTTATTTTTATATAGGTTTATAATTTTTTACCATGGTGCATATTGGTCAAGAAACGAGAAATTTTTGGCTCGGAAAAGGCGTTCTCTCGTTTCGTGTCAAGCCTTTGAACGGGAGAAAAATTAGTATCTTTTCTCAGCGAAGCAAGTCAAGACAAAAGACGAGAAGCTCTCGTCTCAGTGGCATCACTAGCACTGAGTATCTTAGTTTAATTTTCTTTTATTATTTATTGGTCAGCTATTTTTTGAAACTTGATATTGTTTTTTTAGAAATAGTAAGAGGTTTTCAATTAAAAAAAGCAACTATTAAAATTAGGGTGATAGCAAACTTAGCTCCTTTGGTTACAATTTTCAGCTCTCCCTAATCTGTCATGTGACAAAAACTTATTTGATTTGCAACTAAAATACCAAAGGTAGTACTTCCATATTTACTGACTTCGACGTATTAACTGTATCTATAAACATACCCAAATATAGTTTTTATTTTCAAAATACCAAACAAAAAAGCATATAAAAATTAAGCTATAATACTTTATAAAAAGTAATATGACAAGAAAAATATACAGGGTATTAATTAAGCATGTGGTGAAACTTAAGGGTTTTATTCCTTACCTAATTTTAAGACAAAAAGCTTATATAAACATAGGGTTTAAAGGGCTTCGATTTTATTATTTAGGGTATTGAAATTTGATACAAAAACTCCTAAAAACTGAAAGACGCAAATTCTTATGACTTAGAAATTTGATGACAGTCTGTATTTTTTTTACCTAAAGATATTTTAATTTTCCAGCGACGTACGCAGAGGTAAAGCTCAATGTTTAATTAAAAAAATATATAGTTGGCCACTTTTCTTTTGTATGATAGGATTTTGTAATTTGTGATTTAAACTACACGAGAGTTATCGCTTAAGTTTTTTCGCGAAGATTTATTGTTTTCGATAAAAAAAAAAAATAATGAAATTATGCATAACATTATAATTTTACTACTACCATTTAATTATAATCGTATTTTTATTTTAAGCGTAACTAGAAAAATGATCTACGTAAACTTATCTTTATGTGGTTTTAGTAATGTCCTTTTCAAAAAATAGTTAGTAAACCAAACTTAAACATAAAAACGGTAAATATGTATGTTCTTCTTTTTTTCTTCTTCTTCTACTTCTTCTTCTTCTTCTTCCCTGGGAGCTATCTAGATTTACTACCGGAGGCAGCGCAGCCTCTTGGGCTTTTTGTGCCTAATCTTTCATTATCTTTTATACCAAGTCTTGTTCTTTCTACAAGTCTATATAACCCGAGAACTCATTTTCGGTTGCCCAAATAATGCCTGTCTTTTGTGATTCAACGTTTCAGATTCGCACAGGATATGGTAGGCTGTTTCTTCCCCCTCGTCCCCATTGTATGAGCCTATCTTGTGTAGGTGTCCTCTAAGGTTAAAATATGTATGTTTTTAATAAACAACAAATGTTCACTTAAAAATTGGTAACAACACATTAAACAATAAGAAACAATAACTTATAATACTATCTAAGAATTATTACTTTTAACTTTAATGCAAGCATCAGCTCGTTTTAATATTAATTGCCAAGGGATTTAAATCCGTTGACCTGGATGGTCATGACGTTGGAGTTGTTTTTCCTTCAAAACATTGTAGTATCAGAAAAAACCTAAAAATTTACACCCTGTTTATTAACAAAAAAAAATGAATGGGTTTTAAATACTAAAAAAGCACTGCGAATTTAAAAAGAACTGGAAATCATAAGTCAGCTATCAAGCAAGGTATTTACTGGTGACTTAATTCCTATCTAATAGCAAACTTAGACCCGTTTGTACAATTTGACTTCAAAACCTGAGTTCAGTTGGGGTGTACAGAAATATGAACCGACGGTTAAATTAACAGAATGGTGTAACATGGAATTTGTACTTGGGTTCAGCTGAACCGAATTTTTTTATATAACATTTTAAAACACAAATTAGCAACGTCGGATTTTAGAGCTAAAACCTGCTGCACGAGCCATAAAAAAGGACGAGTCACTCAAATCCGATCCGATCACCGTAAAATGGTGAAAACCTCCTTGGGGCTGGGTTATTTTGTTTTTTTTTTAATATGTTTTCTTCAAAATGTTTTCCTATAGGATGCACGATTTCTTTCAGGGGAGCCAAAAAAACATATCCGGGTGATTTTAAAATTTTTAGTTTTCAATTACAAAAACCTACCACATATAGGTGAACAAATTTTTTTTACGAGTGTTTCTAGTCGAAATGCAGGCAAGGGCATGGCACCGAATAAAAGGGACACTGGGTTTTGAGTCATTTTTAAATTTTTAATATGCAATTTTAAACATCAAAAAAAGCAACTTATTAGTCGAGCATTTTTGTGTGGCTATACAAGTTGTATCCGAAGAGGGGACAAAACTTTATCTTCAATTGACACACAACGACATTATTGATGGGACATTTTATTGTAGCCGTACTGGGAATCGCATTTAGAAGTTACTTTGTGTTATCTTAAAATAACATACCAAAAAAAAAAACTATAAAGATCTTGTAAGTTTTTGGATCAAATGTCCATTATTTTTTAAAATAATGTGCCTGTTTATAGTCTTAAACTCAGGTTGAGCCGTGTATGTAGCAGGTTCAACTTGAATCAAGCTTAAGCCGGCTTTTGATCTAGAACTGCGATTGTACAACCTTATAATGCCGCATTATGCGAACAGTTTGAAAATAGATTGTTTATCCGAATCCCGATTATGCAATTGCGGTAGTTAAAACGCTCAATGCTGAGCATTATGCCGCATAATGCGCTCTTGTGCCGTAACTGAAAAACACCCAGTATCTCATCCTAAACTTGTTATGTACAGCCCGGGCCTTAAAGGTTTATTCTAACGGAATCGGCAAATAACCAAATAAATTTCACTTGATTAAAAGAAAATATTTAATATCGGTAAATAACAATCCATCGCTTAAATTTGGTTATAAATACATTTTATCATAATGTACACATTTCAAAACAGGTTTCGTGGAACATGACAATAATATGGTCAAAAATAAACTAAAGCATTAATAAATAACTCGAAGCATATCGCAACAATAACGCTGATGTGTTTAAATGGTCGCATATGTAATTCGGCTCTATTGATTCGCTTAATTACTAATGCTGACATTTAGAGAATTTCACGTAAAACGGTAATTACCATTTGAATAATTATATAGTAAAGGGTTATAATTTTCCAAATCAAATTTCGGTTTACACATAATTTAAGTAATCCCAAAAAGATATTTATATTCATGAAACCAGAAATATAATTTGTTTTGAAAATCAAAAATTATATTCTACATTCATAAAAAAAGTTTGTGCGCACGGTAGGTAGTTATATTTTTGGAAGTTAGAGGGTTCGCAGAATACTTATATGAGCGGCTTAGTTTTGTAGAACAAAAAATCTCTAATTTTTTTTCAAATAGATCCACTGTAGATTCTTCAGAGAAGTAATTTAAGCTAATATTAAGAAATGTACAGTGACGGAATTAAAATCTCGTACACCTAATTTTTCCCAGTGTGATGTTGGCTTTTGCGTACCTGGATCACCTGGAAATATACCTTACTTGACAAATTGTTATCTGTCACACTTCAAAATTATATTATTTTACTTTTTTTAATTTTGGAAAATGAATGAACTAGAGAAGGCGAGAGTAATTACTCTATTCGAAGAAGGTGTTTCTCTGGGAAGAATAGCTCAGCAAGTTGGGAAACCAAGAAGCACTATTCAAAGCCTCAGAACTAAATGGGAAAATACAGGATCATTGGAGAGAAGGGCTGGAAGTGGTAGAAGAAAAATTTCAAACGAAAATCAAGATAATGATCTGATTTTTTGCGAAACAATCCATTTCAGACAGCTGTAGAAGCACACAACCAAACTAATTTTCGTGGGACAGTAAGAACGGCAAGAAATCGTATTAGGAAAAATTGGGAATTGAGAAGCAGTGTAGCTGCTAAAAAGCCATTTTTGACCGATATGAATAAAGAGCAAAGAATGGGGTTTGCACTGGAATATTTACCGCAAGGTATGGATTTTTGGGAAAGGGTAGTATTTACCGATGAGAAGATTTTTCAATCTTATTATAGCGGGCAGATTAGAGAAAGATATACCCAACATGTTAAAACAAGTGGAAGATTTTCTGTTAATGTATGGGGGTATATGTCTTTCAGAGGGCTAGGCATATGCCACCGTATTCGAGAAAGATTTAATAGTCAAGCTTATATACACATACTCCAAAATCTTATGTTGCCATCGGTAAACAATATATTTGAACAAGAAAATTTTATATACCAGCATGACAACTGCCCCGTCCATACAGCAAGGAGAGTTTCGGACTGGCTACTGGAAAATAACATTTCATTGTTACCTTGGCCCTCAAGAAGCCCTGATATCAATCCAATCGAAAACGTTTGGGGATATATCGTAAAGGAAATTAACAAGAACAATGATTTCCATCCACAAAACAGTGATGATTTGTGGAATAAAATTGAAGAAACCTGGAATAATTACAATGTTCACCATGCACAAATGCTGATTGCATCAATGCCCACACGTTTAAACTTATTAGTGGAAAAAAAATGGTGCCGCTTTGAAATATTAAGCCAGTGTTTTTTCTTTAATATTTGAATAAAATAAACTATATATTTATTTTGGAGTCATGTATTTTATTGAATATTAATTAAGGTGAGAAAAAGGTAAAAAGCCAAGTTTACCAAAATATTCAAAATTGACATAAAATGTTAACCTAAGTGTACGAAATTTTATTTCCGTCACTGTACATTAAAAAAGGTTACATTTTTCTTGGTAGTATCTAAACTGGTCATAGGATACTTGCAATTTATATTTTATCCATTACATCTGTTTTTTTTTACAAATATTTACTAAAAAAAATCAATAATAAGGACTCATTTACTTCTAGTTCATCGTTCACAATGTACTGTGAGCTTAATTCTTTAATTTCCAAGAACGGTTTTTTACCTTTATTAGCCAAATGTAAAATTTCGTAATGCTCATATCCATTTCTTTAAATATATTTCCATTAATAAAGAATATCGTAGTCGAAACATGTTAACCTAATTTTAAGTTATAGGTAAAAAAATACATACGTTAATTAAATGTGTTCATAAAAAAAGTCATCACGGATTTTAAGTATAGTTCCTAGGTATTAGAAATATGACATGACAGGTTTGTTATAAGCTCTTTTGAATCTTCCTTTAAAGAAATCCCAACATGATTTAAAAACCCATTTCCGCTTAATTAGGTTTTCAGTTTATTAATCTAAAATTACGTAGTTTCTTTTACATTTTTCTAAACCTCTAAGTAAGCTATTCAAACATCAGAGTGCGTATGTAGTAGTTTTAAACAAGGTATTCATATTTTAAAATTAAAGAAATTTTAGTTGTAAATTCAAGCAGTAAGGTGCTTAAGACAAATATCAGAGGTGCTTGAAACAAGTACTTTTAGTATTTTAGACTCTAACTTTAGAAAAGGAATAATTTAAAAAGCTGATTTTTTTAAATGTATGAACGCAAAGTCAACCATAAAAAAAAACAATAAATTTAAAATAAATATTTAAAATTCTCATATTTTTGCAGACTTTTCCTATATTCTAAAGTTTAGCAACTTTTTGGTTTTCTTCCTAATTACTTATGTCACTCCAGAAGACTTGTTTACTTTTAATTTTTTTGGTTTTTTCTTTATGGTAAATAAAAGCGCAGTAAATATAGAATGAAAGACATCCGCTGTCAGGGGTCAGGGCTTACAGGGGTAAAAGATATATTTATTTAATGGAAATACTAGTAAAAGACAATATTAAAATAGAAAATAAAATTTAAATCCTTTCAAAATTAACATAAACAGAACATCAGCAAATATAAAATGAAAAATACCAATGTTTGTTTTATAACTAATTTATACTAGTTTAACCATTCACCATATTTTATTCCTTAGGGTAAAGCAAACAATTTTTTCCTGCAAAAAGGTATAAACAATACATTTACCTATTTTTTACATGTTAAACCAAATACTTAAAAAGAATTAAAATAAGCTTTTAAAAAATAAAAACAAAAAAATTACTTGTCACTGTTTTCTTAAAAAAGGAAGATTCGATTATATGGTTTTATTAGGCTACCTTTTGGTTTTTAAAATAAGCTAATATTTATTTTTTTTTTAACTATAAAGTATTTTGAAACCCCAGAAACGAACTAATATAGTTAAATTATATTAATACATTAGAAAGTATAGTCGGCGTTGGAAAAAAATAGTGAGAAGATAAATGACAGTGATGCCAATGGAATATACTAAGACGGTTGACATAGAATTTAGTTGCTGGATATGCTTTACCATCCGATTGATATACTGGGCTTTATATCAAACAATATAAAGTGATCCGTGAAATATTATCTATAACTTGGCACACAACCTACTGTACGTAAAATAACTATGGTATATTGTTTTAAATTTTTTTGGGTCCTGACCTCCTTATTCCTTTTGAACTTATTAGTATTTGCCCTGGTTAAGACATATTTGAGAAAATATGTTAAAATGTTGAAACATCAGGACCCGGAAAAAGTAACACTTTGTAGAAATTTATAAAAAATATTATTTTGATTTTATGAACATTGGTTACAGTAGACTGTGTGCCAAATTCCAGAAATGTGTATACAAGAAGTCAAAAAAATATCAAAAGCTTAACACTCCGTAGATCGTAAATGAAACCTTGGAGAATACATAATTATAAGATTTTTTTTTCTTAAAATCAACTATGTAGAATAACCCTGGATATGTTATTTAAATTATTTAAAGAAAATATTATTTTCCACTTTAGTTATAAAACTTTAAATGTCTCATTTAATAAAGAGATGCCAAATAAGTTTTACAAAACAACATCAATTATTATGATATGAACTTTTTATTTTTGACATTATATTATATATATATATATATATATATATATATATATATATATATATATATATATATATATATATATATATATATATATATATATATATATATATATATATATATATATATATATATATATATATATATATATATATATATATATATATATATATATATATATATATATATAATATGACGGATATATATATACAGGGTATTCCTAAGTTGACGCTTTTTTTTACTGTGTATCATCAGTCACATTGTGATATTTTTAATGACTTGGGTAGTTTTGCAATATGCCTAGGGGTACTATAATATTTTACCGCACGGATTTTACAATAAGGCCGTAGATTGACGACACTCTATACATATACAGGGTGATTCCTAAACAATAATGACGCTTTTTTGACTGTAAACTATAGAACTCATTAAAATAATCAACTTTTTCAAATAACTTTTTTCAAAATACTGAAAAATAAGAAACTTACAGTCATTTAGTGAGTCAAATACGGTCATGTCAGAAATTTTTACTTTCATTTTGGGCGAACACCAAACTGAACTAGACGGGGGAAGTCTTCTGGCTGTAGGGCTTGGACACGTTGAACGAAAACGGGATACAACTGATTTTACCGCAATGTTGCCCACACTTTTTTTTTACTTAAAACGACGTGACTTGCAATCACCCGAGAACTTGTTGTTGGTGAGCCCGCAACGGAAACCGACACGCGTACCATCTCGAAGAAGCGGCCGTAGATTGACGACACTCTATAAAAAATCAGCAACATATCCACGAATTCATTGTTTTCGTATTGTGCCATTTTCGCGACTTAACAATAATTTAAAACAAACCCTCACCTCGCCTGGTAAAAGCAAAGCGACTAATTTTTAATGCGTGACTTACAAGGCAAAAAATAAACGTAAAGAAGAAATAAACTCATTTGACACAAAATGAACGACTTAATAAGACAAATATTTAAAAAGTAACAGGTTTTTTCAATTAAATAATAATATTTAAATTAAGCATAACTGGTGTCAAAAATAATATTTGTGACCAAAAATGCAAAGCGCTCGATATTGCCCGTTTTGTTTTTTTACAAGTAAATAGGGAATTTACACAAAAGTTATAGAAGCTACATGACTTTTATATTCCTAATGCAAAAAAATTAATCTAGCAATGCCACTTACAGTTCTCAAAATAAAGTACAATATCAGAAAAACAGTTTTTTGTTTTGAATATTTAACAAAATTAAAATTACTTTCAATAACTATGATATAAATGTAAAAGAAATGAGGATAATACAAAACGGGTGACGTTTATATCATACCAAACTATACAAATTTTAATATCATTTCAGTTTTAGACAAAAAGTAATTTAAAAATACTCCTATATTGTAGTCTTTAACAATTTTTGTTATTTTTGGGTTTTTTAAAAAAAGTTATTTGAAAGAGTTGTTTATTTTAATGAGTTGTATGCACAGTTAAAAAAAGTAAAAATTAAGTAGATATATCCTTCGAATACTATCCGCTTTTACTGTAAGTTCTCTTATAGTTGGCTTAGAATATTTTGTCCCTCATAAACAATTTTTATTCCTGCCAAAAAAATATTTTTATCGCAAAATCTTTAAAACTAAGAGAACGATAATTATGGGAAGAATGTTGGCATAAATTTAGGTAAATAAAAACTATAGTAACAAAGGTAATAGTGTGACTGTTTCATTTTCTAAAATAACATGTTTTAAATAGGATTAGTTAGCAAACACAGTCACAAAGGTACTTTTAGTTTTATTACTTTCTTTTTAATTTTTTTCACATATATGGCCAACAAAGATATTTGGAATTGTCGTTTGACAAAAACATATTAAGAAAAAAACGTATTGCATTGATTAAAAAAGTCAGTAACTATGGTTATAACAATAAAAAATGTATTGCATTGGTTTTAAAAGTCGGTAATCTTAATTACTTACGAGGTGTTTTTCTTAAAGGATAATGAACCATTTGCGGTGGATTTTGACGGTGTAATTATCCTTTACATTTAATATGTTGTATATTTAATTGACATTAAACCGATTTATCTTAAATCGAAATAAAGAAAAGCAATGGATTTTTTTGCTCTAAATAAAATAAATTAACGAAGTGAAAATCATTTAATATTGGAACTTGGCTAACACTTGTGTCGGCACTCGGCTTTTTCGTCTGACAACAAACTTAAAGGGCCAGAATTGAACTTTAAATCGTAATTACGCCGAAACTAATTTTTTAAGGAAATATATTTGGAAGATAGTTTTTTAATAAGCAAATAAATAGATTTAACGTGTTTAGAAATTAAAATAAATTGTATGCAAGGGGTCCATTTTAAAACAACTTTTATTTGGGAATATTGATTGACATACCACTGTTAAAGCACAAAATTATATTTATGGTAAAAAATATATGTCTTTATCAAAAGTCAGTACAACACTAAGATATCTCAAGCGGTTTCGAAAATAATAATAAATTCCTTTCGTTTTCTTTAATTTTTAACACCCTGTGCTTATAAAGCAAACTTATTTAATTCTCCATATAAAATATTGGCATTTGATTGGCCGACAATCACGATTAAGTATGTACGTTGTTTTTTAAAAACAGATTATACTGCCGGCTATTAAACTTTGTCCCTTGTTGTCATTTTTTTCATTATTTTGATTACAAAAAGGGGATTTAATTTAGCTCGGTTTGAGTGTAATGGTTTTCGCAATTACTGTTAGTCTGCCCAGACTAACCGGGAATAGGAATAATGGATATGAATAGAGATATGCATTCGGAACAATTAGAATTAGCAGAAACGCTTTAGCTGCTATTACAATGAGTATTGATCGCTTAGATGGTAGTGTAGGCATCGAGAAATGACATTTGTGATTTGTTGTCGATATCAGGAGTTAATGATTTAACCAGGTGCCCTAAGAAAATCTGATACCATGCAGATGCCTTTTGAATTAATAATTTAATACTATTAACGATGGAATGTAAACTTTCATATCATATAGGACAACAAGGTGCTTATTATGTATACAAATATTTACAGCTTCATAGTTCCTACCATTTTTAACGTCTACCATATAATTTTGGAATGAAAAAGCTTTTATTAATAAAAAAACATTAAATTTCCTTTACATCTCCCCCACTGTAGACTAGGAATATAAATATTATTCACTTACCATATTGAACGGTGTCTGATTAAAAAGTTGACCCATGTGACGTGCGTGTAAAAAAACTCATAAATTTGTACTTTAGCAGCAAACAAAAAATTTTGAAACAGACTATTTTTTAATACTCAGAAAACATCCCTGTGGACGACAGGTCCCAGAATCGAGTCCCTTTTTCGGCTGTAGCACTTATTTTTTGACAAATCAAATTATCAGAAATTGGAACGCACAAAATATGTATATAATTTTTCAATATTAAAGTATTAAATTATTATTTTGGAACGACATACTTCTTTTTCCATAAGCTTAAGCTATAACAATTTATTTTTAACTTTTAAAAATCCAAATAAGAACGAGCTTTTGCTATATATTGCAAATTAAATGCGTTTTTAAAGTTAAAGAGTTTCCTTAAGTTAAGAAGTGGATAGCACTCATAAAGTCGTTGTCGCTATCTAAAAAATTCCATAATTGTATAAAATAGGTTAGACATCTAAAAATAACCCATGATACCGAGTACTTTTCGTGGGCTGTGTGGGTAACCTTTTGTGACCGTTACTGTCGTAAGTTTTAAAACATATAATACAACACCTCTTTACAATGACATTTATCATATATTACAACTAACGAAACTAACATCTGTTAAAATGACATCTGTTAAAAAGGACATCTGTCAAAAATAACTATCGTTAAAATGACACCTGTCAGAAGTATCATGTGTCAATTGTCGCTAGAAAAAATTAGACAAATTTACATGTTTTTTTTTTAATTAATTTTGTTATCTGTTAAAAAATAATCCGTTAGCATATACTCATGACTCATAAAATCTATCACAGTTAAGATCTTGTCTCAAACAATTATCCTATTATATTTGGTTTATTAGGTTGTTGTGTTCTTTGAAATCTTAAGATTTTTTATACACATTTGAGCTTTTAAAAGGCCTATTAATTTACGTCCATATCTATGACTTGCACAAATTAATAGAATAGCTAGATTTACTTAAACAGTTTTTAAACCAGATTTCCCTATCCTGACACAAAAAAAATTAACCACAAACACACATACATGGGAATATTTTTTCTGTTTACGAAAACATATTTTTGCAATCTAGGAACTATAAAACTTAAAAAAAAATTAAAGTGCTTTTTTTGTGAAAACGATACTTTCCCTTTTTTATATAATATACATTACATTATATAGTATCACTTGCGTAGCCAGGATTTACGTTTGGGAAAGGGGAGCTGTCCATATAAAACCATAATATTTCAAAGAATAAAATATATTTTACTATTTTTACAAATAAATGAGGTAAAATAATTAGTGAAGGACAAATCTATAAACCTTAGTGTGACAGGTAGGGTACATAGGTTTTAGCACTGAGGAAAAACAAAAATAAGTGAGAAAAAAGATATAAAAAATATATCGCCTTTGTGGGGGTTATCAATGAGCTGATATCATAGATAGAGAAAGCATTTCATTCATAAACGCAATCGAGAGCTGCGCCCAACATGGCTTGTGTTTATTATTGGCGATAGACTGGTAGAAACATAGTTTGTACTTATTTGTGAAATGATAATCCAGGAATCATATCCGTCACTTTACACACTTGACACTTACCATTTTAATTTATTAAAAGTACTTACACAAAACTAAAATTTAAACGATTGTCACAAAAGTAACCAAAAAACGACTAGAAACATTAATACTAAAACGCCATATTGAATGTGTCATCTGTCGAGCGAAGCCGAAGGTGGCCGAAGTACAACGACTATTAGTCGTTGGGCGAAGTACGCCTTTACGAAAAATGCACTGTTGTCACGTTGTCGCGCCTTTATTAGTAGCTGTCCAAAAACAAAATAGTATTTTGACATCATTACTTTTCTGTGTAATACTTTATAATATTAAATATAACAAATATTATTCACAGTTTAAAATACAGTAGTAGAGCTTAATTTAATGTAATTTTAAGAATAAATTAAGTAAAATTTAATTTTAATATACTATTAAGTAAATAAAACAGAAAGATACTTAGCAGCCACGTTTTCCGACAAAATAGTATCTGTAGTAACCATTTTCCCGGGTTCTGGTGGATTTTATTGTTTAATTACAGAGGTTTCATTCATCGCTAGGCAGAACTTTAGAATGTGCGTTTATGATGCCACGCTTATGCCAAATCGATGCTTTCTCCAGTTAACCTAACAGCTCATTGGGGGTTATAGCCCGGCAGCCTCCCCCCCACCGAATACGCCTATGTATGGCATCCACCTAAAAAGGAGGAGATACTAGTTGAAACGTTGTGTTTTTAAATAAATATAGACAATAGAAGTCCAAGAAACAGCTTTCATTTACTTTATATAGTGGGTTGGAATAACGGACAAGTTGAAATATATATTTTAAAATTTGTTTATATATTAAAAGTAGCTAAATACATTCATTCTTGTCATAAAATTATATGCCACAAAGATAAGTAAACATGTCAAATATGGGTTAGGAGGGTAATTATTTACAAGTTGGGTCAACCCTATTTTTGGCCATAAAAATATTTTTACGGCGGATTTTTTCAACTTAAGAAATTAACTTTGAAAGTTCAAAAAATAGTTATTTTTGCAAATAATCTTAAATAACTTTTATTGTTATTGTCTTCAAGCTTATTGTTATTTTTTCTCGCAATCTAAGATTAAAAACATAGGATTTAAAAAAAAAACTGATGTCAAAATGAGTTTTGGTTAGTTGTGGTTAGTTTTTTCAAATTGTTCGTTTTTTTATGTATTTTTCAAAAATATATATATCAAAAACATAAAAAAAGATAAAACAGAAATTTTATCCAAAAACATGAAAACCAATATTTTTTTATACTTTTAAAGGCAAAAAAGCTATCGAAATCTTAATTTTTTCCTTTCACGACAATTTTTTATTATAAATGCGCCGTAAAAACAAGCAGAATAAAAAAAGGTAATTTTTCACCTAGATATGGCCAAAAATAAGGTTGACCCCACTTGTAAATAATTACCGTTAGAAGTTCAATTTTTTATTAACTTAATGGTCAATAAAATTTATTTTATGAATTAGGTTTATGGCAATGTATGGCAGTTTAATACAATACGGTATGGTATAAATAGAAATATGTACAATTGTAGTTTAGTGATAAATATGTATAGATAAATAGGTAGATAGATATATTTACATTACCAATAACTTTATAGAAACGTCAATATACATGTTTTCAGTATATTTATGATAATAAACAAGTTTTAAAAAACATTTTTTTTAAACATGTAGACAACATTACCAAAAAAGGCACATAATAAAAAAAGTTAAAGGGCAAATTAAAATTACAACTATATATAATTAATATGTTTTAATAAATAATCCCCAAACCTATTTTTAAATAATTTATTTTCGTAAAAAATTCACAAATAATAGAGTGGTTACATTTTCATGGTTCTAAGTCCATAAATGACGAATATCTCAAACAAACTTTTATTTCCCCTTTTAACCCCTCAGGGGATGAAGTTCTGGTTAGTTAGTTAATAATAAGCCTAATAACCAACTCCCGTTTTACTTCTCTGTGTAAACCATATGCGAAGTCTATACCTGAGAAATATCAACATGGAAAAAACTACATAATAATAATGACCTACGAACGTTTGTCAGCTAAAATATCGATAAACCAGCAATTTCTTGTGTTAATTTTAAATGTGCATAAATTTAATTATAAAAAAGAAAAAACATGAAACAAATTTAGTTATAATAATAAATAATGGTACTGTAGTCTTAAGACACATTATGTTTTTTTTTTTGTAGGTAATTGTTAAAATTCTGTGTACCTATTTGATTCAAGATTTTCACGTGGGAAATTAATTTTTTTGATAGGCAGATTTTTTATATGAATAATACCTCTTCTACGTGAAACCAATAGGTCTTGTTTTAATCTACGGGATGTTTTAAACTTTTGGTGTTTTTATAGTTTTTTTTTGACACTCCTTGTACATTTTGTAAAATTGGGCTGACAGCCTACTGAAACTAATATTTATAAAATTACTATAATAATTTTTTCTTTATTTTTAAAAGGTGTAACTTTTTCCGGGTCCCCCTTTTATTCTTTCCGAAATTTTCCTAACATTTTCCAGCATTTCAACATATTTTCCAAATATATCTTAACCACTGCAATATACTTAAGAAGAGTAAGAAAGCAAAAAGTTAGGCAATGAAATAAGAAATGTATTTTTTTTAATAAAAGGAAACAGTGGCGACGGATAAAAAAATTCGGAAGGGACGAAAGGGTCACGATTCGGAAAAAAATAACACCATGTAATTTTTTTTTTGAAACAATTGTATTTGTTATATATACATTAGTGTTTGTAGACTGTATGCCAAATTTAAATTTACTCACTTAAGAAATGCACAAAACAAAAAAATATACACCCTCTTAGATCGTATAAGGAGCCTTGGAGGATACATGTTTATAGGACGTTCTTTTCTTAAAATCATCTGTACAGTCATATTCTTTTATATGTATATAAGGTTTAGGAACACACTGTATAGAATAATATTACAGCAAATAATTAAGCAAATAAACATGGATAAATACATTTTTTACTTGTAATTAAACATGATATTAACCCCATTGATGTCCACTACAATTACCCTAAATACGCATTCTTAATAATAATAATTATTATTACTGTCATTGTACCTATACAATTACGTTGATGTATGGTACTAATTAGTTATTGTTTAATTATAATAAATCATATGCCAGGAAATACAAATAATTATAGGTCGCAGGGGCGGCTGAAGAAATTGGAATATGTATGTGTAAGGGCTCTTGATAACAAAAAATTTTACCGGTAGACTGTGAGAGAGAAGTATAACCAGCGTAAAAACTTTAATAGTAAAATAAATTAATAGTTAAAAAACATTTTTAAAAACAAGCTTTTATTTACATGGCTTTAAAACAAGAAAATATACTTTGTATTAAGTCAAACCCACCAATTTATTACATTAAACAATTTTTATGATATAAAAGCTTGTCGCAAGATTTAACTATTTTATAAATTTGCGAAAATGGAAACAAATCTAACTTAGGTTGCGAAGTTTATAAATTGTCTTTCATAAACAATTAAAAATACATTGCTAAAGGAAATTTTCTTTTTCTGTTACTAACACAAAAAAAATCACCTTCTTCATTTTCTTTCCTAACTGATGTTTGCTCCAATTTGTTAAAATACCACAAAATACTATCCAATAAATGTATCCGTAAAACACAACGGGAAACGGTAACAATTCGTTAAAAACGAGATAGAAATTCTTCGTATTTTTGACTATTGCTTTTCAGAAACACTTAATTCGTTTCAGCCGTACGAAATCCATAACTCAATATTAACCAAATAAAACTCAAAAGAGTTCGACGAAGAAACAGCGGCTTAACAAGCATAACGCTATTTTCTCTCCACTTTCGGTGAAACAGCGAAGTTAAATGTACCAACGAGATAAAAGATCCAGGAAAAGCAAGATTGTATAGGAACTATTATTAAAATATATTTTAAACTCGGTTATTAAAAAAAAAAACGCTAAAACATGGAAGTTAATTTAAAATTTTATTCGTCTTTCTGTAATATTTTCAGCCCTCTTCTTGCATCCCCTTAAACTGTAGCTACCCTAACTTATTTTTTAAAATGGCCTGGTTTTTTTATTTTATGGTTATTCCAACCAAACCAATTCCCGCGTTTTGGTTTTTATTTTTTAAATTTAACTTATGCAGAAGATACGAACTTTGTAAGTTTCTTTTAAACAATCCTATATAATGCAATTCTATGTATCCTTTTTTTTCGAGTTTGTTTTTAAAGAACCTTATTTTCTTAAGATTGTTTAAGTTCAGAATGCGGATTACAAAAACAACAACAGCCCTTTTTTATTTTGCTTTCTTCTCCAAGTAGAATCAGCATTCTAGTTCCGGCTGAAACTTGGTATATCAAACATACAATTTATAGAACATGAAAAATTATTAATGGGACAGTTTTGTTCAAGTTCCTATAGGACGGTGTCAGTAAATGACTGAAAATAGCCAAAAGTAGGGTGAACCTTGAACAAGAAGCGTTCAAGTTCAATGTAAGTGGTCTATGGACAACCACCTTAACATGCAAATAGAACTTGCTCATTATTAAACATGGCCAAAGAAATGATTTTTTACATACATACAAGTGGCTAAATAATTAAATTTACATTATCATTAAAAAAGAGTATAAAAATAATAATAATGCCATTACCATTCGTAGTAAACACACCATATCTGTCTGTGCAACTCATTATATTTCAAACTTCATCCTTTTTTTTGAGTTGACCTAAGTAAGATTTAAACTCATATATGGCGGATCAATTATCGGCAGAACCAATTGCCACAAATCAAAAAATCTTCAACACGCATTTGATTGAACATGCTCTTAATTTTGAATGAGCATTATAGCAAAACCCTGTCTGAAACTTGTTCATAAAAATTTAAAAGAAATGTGTAGGAAATACGAAAAAGACTTTATTATGTGTAGCTCAAAGTTTGGTAACTATACAAATATGGTTACCTAATCTGAAGTAAATTCAGGTAAACTCTGACAAAATAACAAACATATTAACACACCATACCACGGCAACACCTTATTTAAATATTATGTTCATACACCAGTCCAATAACCTAACTTATCCGCAAAAGCTATTCGAATTTCCCGTTCTTAAAACCTTAGTTCCGACAATTTTGTTTAGTTTCAAGACGTGTGGCCGATGCCAGCGAAAAAAATTCTTGCAGGCGATCTGCAAATTCCTCAGTTTTTAAATGGCTTGTTTGTAACCCAAATAAAACAAACCTGTAATAATTTAAAATAAGGTAATGTTTTCCCCGCAAAACGTTTCTTATAAAGATATATAAATTCTTCGAAAATCGAACCATAAAACCTTTATGGCAAATAAAGAAAAAATGTGTATATAAATATTTCACGAAACTTTTCTGTATACAAAAACTACTTCAGATTTTATAGATCAATTATCGGCAGAACCAATTGCATTACAAATTTAATTTAATCTTGCCATGTAGTTCACTTAAAGTTACTTTACACCGATTACCCACTGATTGACATGCTCTTAATATCTAAACTCATTGAATAAAACAGAGACTCTGGCTCGTGCACTCCGATATAAACCCTCCAAATTTACCCTGTCTGTCATTTATTTAAAACCCTTGTGAATCCGCGCTTAATATTACTATCAACTCTTCGATTTATATACTCGTAAAAATGCTATTCAAAATGCCTTTGTCAATAATTCCGGTTATCATTGGCGTAGCCCAAGAAAATGTAGGAAATACAAAAGTCTTTATTACTATTAAGTTGCGGGCTATACATGTTTTTTGTTTTATCGATAAAATGTTTGGTAACTACTTACAAATACGACCTCTTAAAGAGCAAAATTGAGCATTAGCTTGGTATCTATTAAACATGCACAACTCATAGATGTTGGATATTACATTATTGCAGAAGTTTTTTTTGTTCACTGGACAGTCCACAATGCCTTAAAGCCTAAGTACTAATGTACTATGGAAGTCTTAAGTCAAGTAAGGGAAAGTTTATTTACACGGAACTTAAAGATTTGCAGTTGTGGATAGGAAGAAAATACATCTGCTGACAGCAAACAGTCTAGGGATAAAGTAACGAACAATGTGAGAAGCCCTCTCTGGTTAGACTGTAAAGAGATCCATAAGAGTGGCACCAGAAAAATGCAAGAGTGGAAGCATTAATAAGGCGAACGACTTTTTTAACGATTAAAAAAAGTATACAAAAGGAAGAAATACTTTCTGGCTCAAAAGAGGAATCCGAGCTTTTTCTATAATGTGTTACTGCCAATTAAGGTTACTTTCAAAATTTTGCATTCGTAAGTGAACAATGAGCAAGGGTAGACTTTTTCTGCGACAAAAAATATGATTGTCTTTTTAGGCAATAAACTGGACAAGACTTTTGGTGCTCCAATCCAGTATTAACCTACGTTTCTATTCTAAATTAGGCTTAGAGACTGGACTAATTAACTAAATATTAGAGTGAAGGGTACTATCATCATCAGAATTATGAATAGGATACTGAATCCTTTTATAACATAATCTGTACTTTCTTTCAGGCATAATTTTGTGTTTTTCCAAATAATTAAAAATTTTGAAATTATATATATGTTTTTTTTTAATTACCTTACAAACAACGGAGAGATATTTGGATTGTTTCTTGTGTACAATCTGCACTTGGGTGGCCTTTCAGCTATTCGAAAATGCAATCATGAGAAATTCAAAAGGGATTGGTAAGGATAGGTCCAAGTCCAGAAGCACATTTTTTAAAACAATTGCTGCTATGCCGTCCAGCCAAGAGGATTTCCTGGTACTAAGAGAAGAAAGCATTAAGCAAAGAAATGGGTATTTCCTTTAAAGGTAGAAATATTTTCGTCGGCGTTAGTTTTGAGTAATGTTTTACGCAAATGATCAAAAACATATATTTCACCAATACAGGATTTTATTTTTTGCAGTTGTTAAAAAAATGACATCCAAGATAATATTTCTTGCTGTAATGCTGGCTTGTCGATTTTTAGGAAAATGATTTTTTTTTAAGTATAGCTCTATTACAGGATTTAGAAAACCACGGTTTACAATCTAATTTTTTACACTGCGACCTAAAAAAGCTAAACGGACTTGACAAAAGATAAGCTTGCAGGTTAAAAGCAGTGCAAGACACTTAAGAACGAAACTGAGAAAAAATGGGTTAAATATCTAAAAATCCAGCACTTACTGCATTTTTCAAGAAAGAAAAATAAAAGTTGGGGATATCATATACTGTTTAACTTGATGTTTTTTGACATAAATGTGACACCTTATATATGTTTACATTTTTGGATTCCTGGGACTATTCTGCGTCCAACAGTATCCCATATGTTAAATTTTGACAGCTCTCAAAACATTTTTTTCCTTTTTTTTACCTAAGGGGCCACAATGGGTCAAAAATTTATATTTTGATGCTCAATAATTTAACAAAAATAAAAAACGCTCTTGTAAATGCTTTATGCATTTAAGATGAAAATACTACATTTTTTAAATGGGTTGTGATTTCACTTCATTAGTAAAAATACATTATTTATAAGACTTTATGTATTTGCGTTGTATAGCCAGCTTTACGTAAAATCTATTGAAAGTTTTCAAGATTTTGGGGGCTCGCGGCTAATGGCTAATGCGATTGTGGAACTGTTACGTAATATATATATATATATATATATATATATTACGTAACTGCCCTTACGCACAGTTTGGCTTCTACACAGTTTAATTAGGATTTACTGATAAAGTAGAAAAAATCATTATTTATTTCTATCTTTTCTAGACGAATTAAATCATTTTTTGCACCTATAATTTGGTACTATTTTTTTATTCAAAGCTGCCAAAATGTGACATATGGGTTACCGCAGAATGTTCCTAGAAATTCAAAAACTTAAAAATATACAGGGTATCTCGTTTAAAAATCAAAAATTAAGGCCGTGTCCAGTTCAAAACGGGAGTCACCAGAAGTCACGTGGCTTGTCAAAAAACTTTAAATTTGACATTATATAAACTTTTATTTTTTTTATCTTAAGAATACACAAAAAAGGGGTAAGCCACCCTTCAGAATCATCAGGTGTACGGTTTTAATTATTTCAGAGTAAAATAAAACATAGATATTCTAGCCAGATAAGTTTTAAAATTAGGTAATGTTAGTAAATAATAAGGGAGAAAAAGGGTTGGAAACGAATAAAAGAAGACAGGAGGTATCCAGTACATACACCTTGCTTGCTTTTTTCGTTAAGTTTTCGGCGTATTTCTTGGTAAATTAATTTAAGAGCAAACCAATGTAATGTAGAAACAATATTTTAAATGAGTTATTAACTCTGCAGTCGTTTAAAGCCGAAACACTGAGAAGAAAAACATGCTTTACTCTCTTATAGCGTATTTATTAAAATAAAGACTTAACGAAAACAGTTTAGCTCTCAAATGTAACCTTAATATTTAACAAGAGCTGTTGAAAAATAATATCGGGGTTTGTTTTAAATTTATAACATAGCAACTCAGTGGCGTGGCACTGGAATATACGTATATGTATATTACAATAAACACATTAGCTTGGCTATGATGTATAATAATTTTCATCATAAGGATATGTTTTTTTTTTATTTGTAACTGTTTTCATAAATTCTTTGGAAAATTCGCTTTGTTTTTTCCCATCTTCATAATGATTATCTTTCCATAAAAACCACAAAAGGTAAACGTGAGTACTATCAAGAACACTAAAAAAATAAGATTTCACTTTGTTTCTCAGTAAAGGTATTAAATAAATAGGTCGTCGTTAAACAAGCTGATCAACCCGGTTATCGACAACGAACATTCTTAGGTGATATTAGTGCAATTTTTAGGAAACATGGTAAGGTTAATGTCAACCGCAATCAAAAATTAAAAGGTTGCTCAACAACCACAATATTGGTTTTAATTTGGGATCAATCTATCTGTAGTTATCCCAAAAATAATAATAAATTGGCTGCTAGAGCATTTTTAAAAATAATAAAACTTTCTAGATTGTTTTCTCTATATCTCAAGACTTTAAAAACCTTTTTTTTTTTAAATGTTTAACTCAAGCAGTTTATTGATGGCGGCCAGTTTGGTTTTAAAGCGTAGGCCTAAATTTGCGTTTGTAAGGGTTTACAAAAATATTGATCACATGTTATGCCAGTTTTGGGACCATTTCTGAACATAAAACTATCTTTTAAGACAGAATCTCAACTTTATACTAAAAAAAATAAGAAACTTAAATCCGTTTATTGGGGAAAAACGCAATCGTTAACATTACTGTTGGAATACTTTGAACAAATAACAAATATTGTCACTTAATTTTTGTTAATATCGTTTAATTTACAAGATATTCTACTTACTTTTCCCAGTTATAATAAACTGTTACTTTACTACAATACTAAATTATCTTAATTTTGAAATGAGTTCTATACTGTTGTGGAGAACTAATGTTTTAAAAATTTCTGGTTGGGTACTCAGCAGAAAAAAGTAATACAATGGGACCGCTTTGGTCCTGGTTCTGGTTAGTTCTGGGTATAGCGACTAAATGTGTTCAGCCCGATTGGCCTATAAACTTGTAAAAGGCCTGAAACAGAAAAAAGAAAAAAACCCCAAAAACCCAAAAAATCCTAACACTAATCTACTTTTCGGTAGCAAATCTACCACTGTTATCAAGATAAACTTAAATAAAAAATAAAATTAATGATTATTTAAAAAAATAATTAAAATTAAAATTGCTAAAATATTCATGAAAAATTAAAGAACTTCTAAAAACGTTTTATTATAGTTTATGTCATAAAAGAAATGAACGTCATAAACTGAAACGAAAATTTCTTAGATTTTCTTTAATTTTATATTAAAATTCTAACAATTTTAATTTTAATTACTATTTTTCATTTAGGTTTATCTTGATTACGGTGGTAGACTTGCCACCGAAACGTAAATAAATGTTTAGATTTTTTGGGAGGGGTTTTCTTTTTCTATTTCAGGCGATCCGCTAGTTTATAGAGGACAATATGGCTGAGCACACTCAGTCGCTATACACCGGGATCAGGACCAAAGCGGTCTCATTCTATAAAAACTTTTCTGATGAGTCCCAACAAGAATTTTTTAAAACTAATTAATTTATCTTATTTTTAAAAACTGCTTTTAAAATTATCTATCCTTTTTTTTATTTTTCTATACTAGTAGAAAATAAACTAAGATTCCTTTAGATAGTGCTCATCCGGTTAGAATCTTATGAATAAAGGGTTGAATAAGACACTAACTTAAAAAAATCATAAGACACGAAATTACACAAACTTAGATTTATTTTGGTTAGGCTAATAAAAAATTAGTTGTAACATAAATTAGGTACATAAAGCAATTTTATATTAAAACCAAAGCTAAAAATCAATTATGGCCTCTCTCACACAACAAGTGTGTTGACGGTGTGCAAGTTAAGTTTTCGCTGAAGTTAAACCAATTACCTTTGCAAAGTTTTCAAACGTTTTAGCACTTATAGCAAGAAATTGGTTTGTGATATTTACGTTACGTTAGTTATAATTTTTCTACAAGGAGTGGTCAAAAAGTTTATTTTCCAATGAGCAATATTTGAAAATACAGCACTTTAGGTAAAAGAAAAGGGACATAATAAAAAGAAAGTTGGTACATTTTATGAACACCTTAAAGAGACATTCAGACTCTAGCAAAAGCTTTAGAATTATTAAGATAAAACCTAACTTCAAACCCAAAAAAATTTCATTTTGACCTTATTACAGGTAATCTACTATACGTAACCATATATACTACATGTTTTCCTATCTAATAAAAAAATCGAGTGCCTGAAAGTTCTGACGACCAGAGAGGAAACTGAGGTGCGATTGAATAAAAACTATTAATGCGACAATTTTCATCTCTCGGCAGCTTAAAGTATATGTTATTGACTATCATTTCAGCCCTTAATATTGAAAATTAACGGAGAAACGAATTTTTTAAATAAGGTCTGTTTTAAGCGTTTTTCCGGCTTTTCTCGGTGAAAAATGGTTGGATCGGGATTTTTCAGAAACCATTTTGTAGGTTTTCGAATTCTCTACAAACAATCTTTTATGAGTAAAGTTATATAGAAAGTACTTTTTGTTATATTAAAAAAAAAAACGAAAAAATTTAATAAAAATTGTTTAAAAAAATTGGTTGGATTTTTGATTTTAGTAATCTACAGGTTATTCCAGAAGTCATGGCATAGTCAGATATCTGTTAACAATAATAACAAAAAAAAATCTATAATGATTGGCCTACAACCCAAAAAACAGTAGTTTATCTGATGATGGCCGCGAACGCCTTACACAGTTTATTTTCTTATTGTTGGATTTTGATTGGTTTATAAGTTTTACGGCTGAAACGTAAATTAGCCAGGTAGCTTTTTTGTAGGAAATATTTTTTTTTAAAGATAATCAAATAACCATGGCTATTTCTAAACTAAATAAGCTTTTAATAAACTATCTATTTAAACCCTAGTTTTTTTCCTAGTGTAAAAAATTAAAATTTGAATAATTTTAAACTAATTATTATTATCTTTGTAATTCATAATAAATATTTATAGGCCGCTTTAAAAACTGTTTATTATAACTAGAAAAAATGTATCTTGTAGAACAAGCAATAATTACAAAAATTAAACAGAAATATTTTGTGCCTATTAAACGTATTCAAACACTATATTTTACGATACCTATATGTTTCACCGTGCGACCTCGTTTTAATATTATTAAACAATATCATTTAAATTAATTTATTGTACAACAACAAACACATTGATAAAACGAACATAGCTTTCCCATTGAACAGTTTATGACACGTTAGACTGGCCAGGGTTTAAGTGGTTTTGTACTACCCGAACAATAGAAGTACATAGTACCCAATTTTTTTTTTCATTAGTTTATAATCTATTAAAACTTTCTGTTAGGGTTTTTTACAGTTTTAAAGATTTCTGGCGTATAATATTTCCGGCAACATTTTTTTTAGCTGCGAACGCGAACTTTTTGGTTTTCAAAAATTGCTGTAATTGTTCATGCAAGGAGAATCCTGCAAATAATATAGTAATTTTCAAGGTATGGACCTTAAAATATTTTGACAATAAAACAATAATTAACCTAATACCATACAACGTCGAGCGTTAATTAAAATATATTTATACATAACAACAAAAAAATTAATTTGTCCATTTACACATACACTTAAGAATTCTAGAAATAAGTAAAAAAGTTGTTAACAAATTTTACTAAGTTGGTAAACTTTATTGTCAAAACAAATTGCAGCAATAAATTTTAAACAGTAAAATTTTTGAATAAAACTACATGCCTAAAAAGTTTTAGCAAGAAAAATGTCATGCACCTCTTTTGAATTAAATACTAAGATAGTTTATAACCTGGGCAACGAATTAAAACAAAAGGGGAGGGGATAGTACAGAGATAATAGTTATTTGTAATGTGTCACTACCGCTTGTTTTAAAGTTAAGGAATAATACAGTAACTACAATGGCACACAGTACCTAGAACTGACCTACGAAGCCAATTTATTGGAAGACAATTGTGCAATCGGATTAAACAATCTAATCGGTTCCAATCAAATTTTTAAAAGATACCCAGGTTAGTGCACAATTGTAATACACTAATTGTTAAGAAATCTTTTAATTTTCGGAACGAAAACTACTAATTTAGTACACAAAGTAAGACACAAAGTAACACACAAAGTAAGAGGCCACTTAATCCGGTATTAATATAAAAATATTTGTTAAATTAAGTACCATGGAAATATTTTTGAAAATAACTACCTTTCTCGGTTTTCTGCGAACTTTTATGCAGCATAATTTGGCATGGACAGCAAAGAAAATTATTTCTTGAGGCGAATTGTTGTAAGCTTTAAAAGAGTGTAGCTTTCGAAAGATTTTTTGTCAGGATTTAGAAATGTGATACGCCTACTAAGGTTTTATTTTTTTCCTAAATAAATTAGGTACTAGTGCATTTGTAACATTATTACTATGATTACTAACAAAAAATTATCTAGCATCCCCCTTAACAAGTAGGAAAAAAGGTTATTCAAATAACCTAAATCATTTAAAAATAAAACAAAAATCGTTAAAACTTACATAAACTTTTTGTGTCTGCAAATTTGTTCCTTTTTAGGGCACGTAATTTCACGAAAAATTACGGCGATCTAAACCAAAGACATAATCCAAGGTCCGCGAGAAGTAGAAGGACGAAAAAGTGAATGTATTTATCAGTGAAAAAAGAAATTTAGATTTCTCTGACCCAAATATCGAATAATAACCGAAGGCGTATTCTTTAACCCTGGCAAGTGTCAATAAATTTACTAGTTATAAACAAAATTTGGCTCTTAGATCCTAGACATCCAAAGGCCTTGTATTTATCTAGGTGCAAGCTGGTTACTAACTTTTTAACTGTTTATTAACAGAATATGAAAAATCCTGAGTATATAAAATTTAAAAGAAAAATTATTTGGCTTTTCTCATAAATAATCATATTTAATATTATTTTTAAAAATTAAACTTTTTTTATATATTATCATGAAGAGCTAGTCTGCTCTTGCAATTATAATAACAAAAAACATAAAAAGATATAAAAAGAATTATTTTTATAAAATTATATAAAAACAGAAAATATAATATATATTTATATAATTTCATAAAAATAAATATATTATTATAGTACCTAAAAATGAATCAGTTTTATAAATAAATATTTTTATATCCTTTTATGTTTTTTGTTACTATTATTGCAAGAGCAGACTAGCTCTATATAATAATATATAAAAATTTTAATTTTCAAACATAATATATAAATATCTTTATTTTGGAATGAAGCCAAATAAATTTTCTTTTAAATTGATATTTCCAGAAAAAATAAACTATAAAAACCTGTATATGGAATTTGCAATCTACTGAATGAATCTGCAAAATACACACAATCTTATCCTAAAAACTCTAAAAGCGCCAAACTATTAAAAATATATTTTTTTTCTCGGTAGAAAAAAATCATATTTAAGAATTTTTTAATACCTGTAGACTAAAAATATGATTTCTTTACAATAGCTGTTTATTTTTGTAATTATAATACTAACAAGTAACTACGTTTTTTCGTCATAAATAATTATAAACTTTAATTAATAATTTATTATTCATATAAAAAATGTGTCGTCGACATCGATAACAAATGGCACATCTTTATTATCCGTGTAATTAATTTTGTCACTTAAATTATTTTTAATTCTTAAAACATTTTTAAACTACCTAGTAATATTGGAAACTGTTTGTTTTTGTTGAACAAAATAGGTGAGAAATGTCCCTGCAAATAATAAACATGTATAAATGCATTAAATCTTTCATTTTTTTTATTAAAAAAACAAGAAAAAAATAAATATATAACAATTTATTTTATTCTCAAAATAAACCGCCAACAGAGATAATATTTAGGCTTTTGACATAGCTCTAACATACATATGAACTCCATTCAGTTTCACATATACTTTTCTAAATCAAAAATATAAAAAATAAAAATGTAATATTACAATAATAATTTGAGGTTAAAATCCAAAAAAAGTGATTAGCGATTTAAACGGTTAAAAATTCGCCACGGGTAGGTAGCTTTATTAAAAAAATACCACAACAAATTAAAATACATTTATAATAATAGTAATAATAATAATCGACAATTTATTAACTTATAAATAATAAGTAAAACAAAACGTAAACATCATAGTCTTATAAAGGTAACATAAAAAGTAAAAAATCTGTGGACTGGAAAGAAGTTTACACTATTTAGTTTAAATAAAGGTTTTATAAGCAAAGCTCGTTGAAGAATTCATTATATGTTTAAGTAGATAAATAAGTAAAGCATGTTTGACAGATGACTGCCAAATGCATATAGTTGTACCTAATACGAGTAATGTTGACGGAAACTGACTTTATACTTACAAAAAACAAGGGAAATAGGGGTTCAATAAAAACGTTTTTGCATAACTTCGGTAAATTTAACACTCCAAAACGATTTAATTGATTATTTTTTAAATAAGTAAATTAAATATTTAAGTGCCTTAGCTTCGATTAAATTAATGTTACAATTTTTTACTGTTTTTGCTACTTTATTTTGTGTTATTATTTTTTAAAATAGAGAAAATATGAATATTCTTTTTTTCTACGTATTTTATATTAATTTATTTTTAAAAGGTTTACTTTATAAGTATAAGTATTAAAATAATTTAATAATATACTTTTTACCCATATAATTTAAGTACATTATTCTTTAAGCGATGTCATCTTTTATTTTATAAATCGGAAATAAATGAAAACGGTGTAAGATACGGTATTTTTGGTACTTGGGTAACTTTGATAGGTTAAAACATCTGTACACCTTACACTTAGGTTATATAATACTTTATACAAAACCTCTCTGGTCACTTCTAAGGAACAAGAAAAAGCAGTTAAAGTTTGAGTCCAGAGAAAGATTCTAGTACACGTAGTTATATTTTGTTTCAAACTGTTAGAGTGTTTATCAGGACAAATTTGAAATATAATAAGTCTTCCAAAATTTTTTGCCTGCTTTAATACTTTACAACATTTTTAAAAACAATAAACCTATGTATTTATGCTTTGTTTAAAAGATCTCTCTCGATCTCTTATCTTAAATCAAATGATAAACGTGGAACCAAATTATCTTACTCATCGATAAATATTTTTCCAAAGACTCTAATTTTTCGTCAAAAATTTGAGCAGGTATTTTTATTCTACTTTAATTATTCTTTAATATTTTAAAATGCTCAGATTACACACACGGTTAAAATCGCTTAAAAGTGTATCTGACGTTTATGCCACTTATAATAAATAATAAATTGGTACTTATTTTGTTGCAAAACTGTGCTTTAAATAACGTTACACTTAGGTATGTCTAGTCAATAATGACACGTCTTGAAATTGACAATGTCTTTGTACATTGTGTAAATTTTTTAATAACCAGGACTAACCAAAATTGTTTCTTGTTTTACATTGTACTTAGGATTTTAATAAACAATAAGATACCCCATAAAAAAATACTAAGGTAGCTTTCATAACACCCTTCGAAGGAACCCCATTTTAGTGTCATAAACCCAAATATACTCGGGACTTTGTCACTGACCTATATTCTGGACATTAAGTACAGAGTGGCCGGCCATATTTTGACCCATTTTAATCGAGAATAACTTTGGGAAAAAATAAAGGTATCAAGATGCGGTTTTGAGATGCACTTATATTTCTTTAAAGTTTATTCTTGTACCTTCACGATTTTATTGTGACATTCCATTAGCTCAAAACAAAATGGCCGATTTTCCATTATAGGACAACTATGTTATTTTAAATGGAACACCCTGTATATGTTTCTATATTTTCAAAATTTAATCTTTCCCCTTTAAAAAATGTAACACAAGCTATGGTTATCTCAAAAACAACGTATTTATTGACCTTCGAAAAATTGACTGCATGTCGACCAACAATATTATTTAACAATTAAAATTTGCTTCATATGTTACAAAAAAAGGATCGCCAAGGTTTAGGTTATTCACAAAATAATAGTTACAATAAGGTTACATTACTTTTTTAAAAAAATACTGTAAATGTTGAAAATGCCTTCCGCCGACTTTTGACGCACTTATTTGAATTCGAAAAACTTATTAAAACTATTGACTAAAATTCTTCAGGAATATTTTCTATTATGTTTCGGATATTAATTTTTAATTGCTCTAAATTTTGGGGAAGTGGACTATAACACCTCTTTTCACATATCCCCACAGAAAAAAATCTGAACAGTCAAATCGGTGAACAAGGTGGCCAGGAAATAGGGCCTCTCTTCCAATCCACCGGTTTCCAAAAACGTTGGTCAGTGAATCCTTGGTAATGTTAGCATAATGTGGTAGCCCCATCTTGTTGAAAAAAAGACGAAATTCAATAGATTTTCTTCTTGCAATTGGGGATAAAAAAATATTTCCAGCATATCAACGTAAGTCCAAGAGGTTACAGTTGGTTCATGAAAAAAATGGCCCATAAATTTTTTGCTTTGACATACCACACCAGATGGACTTTGGCGAATCTCTAACGTGTTCGTTATATTGTCGAGGATTTTCTGTTGCCCAAAACCTGCAGTTATGCTTATTTACTTTTCCATTGAGGTGAAATGTGGCTTTGTCTGACATTATTAGTCTATCCAAAAATGATATTGTTCCTTACTAAATTTTTGAATTCTTCTGGCAAATTCCACCCTTTGTGGAAAATCAGTTTCTTTTATTTCTTGTAACATTTGAATTTTGTATGGCTTTAATTTAGTTCTTTTTTCGTGATTTCTTGTACTGTAGTTTTAGGAATATGGACTGAACTTGAGATTTTTCTTGTTGACAATGTTGGATCTTCCTGAGTTATTCCAGAATTTGTAACGTTTTATTTAGCAAATTCTCATTGTTTACTAATTTCTTTTTACGGGCTAAAGATCCTGTACTCCAGAATTTTCTGTACCAGATTTTAATTGAATTTTTTGTGGGTGGAGCTTTATTAAACATGTTTCTAAATCTTCGCTGGTTTCTTTTACTGATTTGGTTTCGGCAAACATAATAACACATTTTCCTTTTTCGCTTTACGAGAACATTTTGCGCTTCCTAATTAAAATAACTTGTTAAAATGACCAACAATGGCTGACAATGAGGTTTGTTGCTGTTATGGAAACGAGATAACTTTGTTTCCACAGGAGACTTTTCAAAAAATCCTTTTAAAATAATATTCCTATTCGACATACGTCAATTCTTTGGAGGTCAATAAATGCGTTATTTTTAAGATAACCATAGCTTGTGTTACATTTTTTAAAGGGGAAAGATTAAATTTTAAAAATATTGAAACATATACAGGGTGTTCCATTTAAAATAACAAAGTTGTCCTATATCGGAAAATCGGCCATTTTGTTTTTGAGCTAATGGAATGTCACATAAAAATGGTAAAGATACGAGAATAAACTTTAAAGAAATATAAGTATATTTACGAAAACCGCATCTTGATATCTTTATTTGTTCAAACGTTATTCGCGATCAAAATGGGTCAAAATATGGACGGCCACCCTGTATTAAAGTCAAAAAACACATTCATATTTTTTGACTGACTTAGACAAACCTTGCTTAGTCATTATATGACTGTCCTTTAATAATTTTGTGCACAGAAGTATTTATGTTTGAACTTAAAAACTGTAATGGAAATGGAATAAGGGGTTCATTTGTAAATGCCGGAAAAAATAAGTTATTAAAAAAAATGTTTATGACGGACCTTGACAAATGGAAGTAAAGTATGTCACATAAATCTCATATTTTATTGTTGAGTAAATCAAATAATTGACTTCCTATACACCAAACTTTATCGTGTCCACATCGTGTTTTATTTGGAAGCAATTGATAGATTTGTACCTTTAAATATTTTTTAAATTTTTTTAATTACTCATGATCATCTGATTTCATCAGAAAAAACGACTATGATATCGCATGGTCTGTCATGATCTTCGGCATTGTTTAGATAAATTAATTTAAATATTTATTGCACATTTTTATGCATTCATTAATTTGTAAGTTTCTTATTAGCATGTATAAATTAACTTTAGGTATTTAGCAAACATAAATGTAAATTAAGTGCAACTAAAGCTTGCAGTATCGCTTTGCATTTAAGCGTATAAGCTTTATTTTGTTAAATTCCTTGAATTTAAGCCAATATTAAATTACGCCTTAAACACTTCTTAGAAAGCGTACATATTTGTCTATTTCGTTCACATGAAAATTTGTCGAATTGGTAAAAAAGAATAATAAAAAACAGCGAATTTAAAATTGAATATTTTGTTTACCAATTTAAAAGTTTAATTACACGTTGGTTTTTCTACAGGATGTTCAGTAATTATAAGAAAACCCTTGGCATGCTGCAAAGGACATTAAAATAACACAAAAAGTTAGAATTAACTAGAAAGGAGGCCTTTAATTATATAGTAAATAATACTAAATTAATAATTGCTTGATGTATGAGATACTATGATTGTTATTAGAAATAGAAAGAAAATTTAAAAAAAAAAACAAAAGTTGTAAGACTCTTGAAAATTCCTATATAAAAAGTAATTTTAAATCTACTTCCAGAAAGCAAAACAACGCAGCGGTATCTTTTTTACCGGAATCCTTTATTTTACGCACATTAAATTGTCTCGAATTTGAATTGAATCTTTCGTTGCGTCTAAAGAGCTTAAAATTTTGACAGTTCCTTGTATAGGGTGTTTATTTTAAAACTTACCACACACGTTATCTGCGAAGATAGACAGGTTTGTGAATTTTGCCTAAACACGTCAACAAATTTATTAAGGAAAAGGTTTTTCACGAAAAATTGGACGGTGCTACTTTAACCCCCTAACACCCAGGGCTACCATCCTAAATTTTTTATATGGGACGAGGGTTCGTGTGATACATTATTAGGGCCTAACCAGAATTAAAGCCCGTGTGACGTCAAAGGGAAAATATCTTAATACCTTGGTCAAATTTAACAAATTCTTTAAATATTTGCAAACCTATTAGTACTTATTCCAAAAAAATCCAGTTTTTAGTGAAAACTAAAAATCATAAAACTAAAAGGTAATTTTAAAAACCAAATTAAAAAAATTAACTAAAAATTATAAAATAATATTTATTATATATACCCTAAATTACCCATAAAAAATGAAATCAAAAGTGGGCACGAAAAAAGTAAGGGGCTAAAAATTTGTTTTTTGGTGCCAGCAAATCCATCGAACATAAAATTTAATTAAAATAAAAACGATGGCTTTGCTGGCAACAACTTAAAAAAAAAGCTGATGGTGATTTTGTTATTGTTGGTTGAAAAATTATAATTTTATTTAGAAATAATAAAAATTTGTAATGTAATTAGTGAAATCTATATAAATAAATTTTAATTGTGACTGTTAATTAGAAATCCGTGAGATTTATAACGTAATTAAAAAAGTTGTAGATCAGTGATACAAAAAAACACCTAAAATAACTTTAAAAATTGCAAAATAAAATTGTTTGTTACTGCCATGTAACAAATTAAATTGTTTCCTTGTTTGAAAATCCATGGTCAGAGAGTTCTCCAGTCTTGTCGTAAGCTTTTAAACAAAAGAAAAATCAGTCATCCCTCTTGACAAGACGAGACGAGAGACAAGAATCACTTGTCTCGGTTGCTTAATTAAAAATATATGTAAATGGTTTTTGAAATTTCCAGGAATCAAATTATGTAATTTTTGTATTAAGATAAACATTGTAAAAAAATCAGAGTTTTTTGTTCATCGATAGATCTTGGACTAATTGATGTCATTTTTGACTTACACTCGGAAAGCATTTGCGTTTTCTTTTTCTTTAAGACAGCCTACGAAGGTTTCGTCATCGATGTCTAAGTACAGAAATATGCAATTTACTATATGCACA